>JASANA010009297.1:0-11376 GCA_030248095.1 Ptycholaimellus sp. GST1_10 | reverse complement strand
GAGAGGAAGGCTGGAGGAATACTGGAGTGGGCGAAGTTTTGGAGGCAACGCTGGCCTTTTCCGCTTTGAGCTTTTCGATGGCGGCGAGGGCTTCTTTGGGAGGCTCGGGCATCTTGGCTGCCTCCTCGGGAGGGATGGCCTTTGCTATATACTCTTTCGCTTTTTCCAGAATCACCCGCGGTGAGTGGTCCTCAACGGCTGGCTTCGGCTTTTCTGGCACTATCACTCGTCTGCAATAACTTTAATTCGAGATCAGAAATTTATTAGGAATGTCTGCCAATTGTCCTCCAAATTTGTATGCTTGTGAATATGGTTAACCGGAATGTTGCGTAAATAATAAAAATTTGAACAGCTTGATTGGTCTTCAGTTACCCATCTTTATCGGTGCACAATTTTGCAGTGGGTTTGGGCGCCAGCTTCTCAGCTTCCGCTCGTCGGTTGTTGCTCAGCTCTTCGATGAAGCTTCAAATTACTAGTTGACGTCATTCTTACTGAGAAGATCTTGAAAATCTGGGCTATGGTAATGACGAGGCTCCCCCGACGACCTATTAGGAAAAAGCCGCAGTGTCACCCTCACCAATTTAGTGTGAACAAAAATATCAGTGGCAAAAGCAGAAAGGTTAGAGCTGGAACCCAACCGCTCGCGCTGGCATGCTCCAGTGCCCATTCTTCAACCGCATTCTATAGCCTTTCTCCGCCCAAAGACGCATGCCTAATGAACTGATGAAGAGATGAAGGAACCTATCGTAGTTGTTCTCCTGAGCTTCACGCTCCTCGAAGGCGTCTAGTTCATGATGGGTGGTGCGAATGTCGGCCTCGTTGGTGGTCAACTGGGCCATAAGCGCCTCCCGTTGGAGGATGAGGAAGGGGAGGTTGAAGAAGACGTAGAGGAACTTCAGGCCGAACCCATTCCTCATCGAGGACTCCGCATAGCGGATGGGCACTGACGGACCTTGTCCAAGAGTCCTCAATTGCTTTCAATCATGGGATGTGGGATCTAGGGGATGTGTGGCAGGAAGGAACCGATCATAAGTGTCAAGGAAGACGCGGGCCTGATCTTCTCGCACTTGGCGGTGGTGTCCCATGTCCCTATGATTGGCCAGCACGAGCACAGGCAGGGATCTAGGCACCTGCATCCCTTGAATCCTGTTTCTTCCAGGAGGCTGTTAAAGGATGGGGACCTTTTCCAGTTCTCTCGTCACGTAGTCCCAGGTCCAGGACTTCGTCATGTCATACATCAGCACGACGCCGTGAGCCCCCTTGTACACGTCGCAAAAATCAGCGTCTAGCCCCATCTCTTCGAACTGGAAGGCCAACAAATTTACCTCCTCTAGCTTCCTTATGTTAGTAAAAAGTAGGCAAACCTCCAGAGTAGAGTTGGCCATCTTCAGACCCGCCTGTGGCTTGCGCTTCCTCTTGGCCTTATCCACTACGTCCCATATCTCCACCTGCATCCAAGCAAGGCACTATTATAAGGGCTCCTTTTTGCTCAAGAAGGGCTGATAAACCTTGACGACATCGTCCGTGGTGCGATAGTTCCAGGTGATTGATGCCACCTGGATCTCCTCTGTGGGCACATACTCACCCCCCAGCTTCTCCCCTTTCAGCCGTGCCACCAGACTGCTCTTGCCCACATTCCTATCACCTGCACACATACTTTCACCCTCCGGCATCCATGGGGAAAGAAAGGCGGAGAGTGCCTCTGATGACGATCTTCATGTTGTAGTGGACGCCGCGGGCGAACTTGCGCTGCAGGCTGGCGTCCATGGAGGCCACGCCGGCGGGCATCGGCGATGAGGCTGAAGCTCCGTTCACCGCCTCCCCGCCTGGCCCTCCTGCCTTCTCACCGCCCAGCTTTTTACGCAGCGCCGTTATCATCTTCCTGGCCGCACCTCCTCTCTTCTCTCACCTCCTCTCTTCCAAGCCTCTCCTTTTCCAGATATGCACCAAACGAACCATGGGCCGAGGTATCACAGGCTACAGGTCAAAGCTTTTATTCCGCAACAATCAGATCAAAGGGTAAGAAGAAAAAGAAGAAGAGCAGGGCAAGAATGAGTGGTCAGGTGGAGAAAGGTCGGAAGGCGAGCATTCGAACTGGGAGCATGCCTTTGGGCCAGTTGCGCTGCTTTTTGTCCAGCAGAAGTTTGAGGCCGGCACGAGAGGCCAGCTTGACGAGGCACTCCCTAGAACGGGCGTAGGAGGAGTCCAGGGCGTCGAAGTCGTGGCTGCCGCCGGTGGCCAGGTTCTCCTTCACCACCACCACTCCGCCCTCTCTCAAGCCTTCCCTACACCGCTGCAATCATGCTTCTTCACTTATTCTTCTTTTTCAATCACCTATAACTTGGATAACCTGGAAAAAAGCGATGAGGTCGTCATCGTTGAGGTAGCCAGATACCCACTGGATCCAGATTGCATCGTACAGGCCGCTTTGCGGCGTAAAATCTTGCAGCCCCGAAACAAACTTCTCGCCGATCTACAAAACATCTGTGGGACATTTGGGAGCTAGAAGCAGAATAAGGGGATGAAAAGAAACCCTCTGGTTGAGCTCAGGGCCTAAATAGTCGGCGCTCTCCTGAATGAAAGTCTGGGTGACGTCCACCATGTCCACCAGACTGAAGACAGGCAGCAGCGTCCACTTGGCCACCCGCCCAATCCCACTTCCGCAGTCCAGCGCCCGTCCCCCGCCCATTCCCTCCTGCAAAGCCATCGTCTGTCGTTGATCGTTTTGGTGATGGTAGGTAATGAGGCCATTTTGAGGAGGCGAATGAAATGGGCAGAGTCGCGGACGTCGACCTGAGAAAGATGCTCAAAGCCGCCCAGCATTCCGCCCACGTCCGCTGACTGCTCTGCCCAATAGGCCGCGCCTTTTGCATAGTCGCAGTCCATCCTTCTGCACCCTTTCCCTTCAGCTCATTAGCTAGTTGCTAGGCAGTTCCTTCTTGCACTGGAAAATGGCATCTCGTTTGGCTTTCAGGACTATGCAAATAACCGCGACCATTTCGAAAAAAAATGCTTTACTCATCAAAGCAACAAAGAAGGCAACAATTTTTCTTCTCAGAAATCTCTGCTATTTGAGACAGCGTAGATCATGAATCGTTGTCCCGGATCTTCTTCCAGGCGCTGATGACAGCAGGCTGGACAGTTTGTTGGAGCCAGGACTCCCCGGCCATGGCATAGGCGAGTCCGAAAAAACTGCCGCCGAGGTGCGCCGCGTGGTCGAACAATCGCCAGCCCAGCACCATCCCCGCCGCGTCGAAGGCCAGCAAACCAATGATGCCCTCCAAATCATGTTGCTCCAACAGCCATTGTTCCAAACTAGCTGAGCTCTGCCCACCTGAAAAGCACTGAAGGTGAAGAAGGGAAGGAAGATGATGGCCAGCTGGGTGTCCGGCATCTTGGCGCAGCTATAGCAGAGGCACGCCAGCACTCCCCCCGACTCAACCGATCCAGTAAGTGGGACGGGGATAGAGGAGGTTGGAAAGGCAGGGATATACAGCTCCGAGTGCGAAGGAGCGGGTGCGGGTGAGAGCACGGAACGCGTGTCCGCTGAAGGAGGCCACGACACCGCCGGAGAGGAAGAGGGCGAGGAAAACTTCGGGCCCCGTCCACTGCTGCATCACGGGCCCGCCGAAGGACCAGAGGACGTACATGTTGCAGGCCAGGTGGACTGGCCCCATGTGTGAGAAGACAGAGAGCACCATCGGACTCAGCAGCTTCTCTGTCCGATCAGTTCTCTGATATTTCAAGGGGCATTCCAGCCACAGCTGCTGGGATGGAACCGCCGTAGAAGCTGGAAGCAAAGTAGCGGTACATGAAGGGGCGGAGTCGCGGCAGTTGCCAGAGCAGGTAAATGCTCACATTGACGCCCAAGAGGGCCAGCAATGTTTTTTCAGCCGGGGAAAGGGCTGCCCAGCCTGCCTTAAATCTTTCGCCTGCTCCATCTTCATCTGTTGTCGTCTACATCCGGTTTAGGCCCACCTTCTTTCGCTGCTGCTCCTGTCTGTGCCACATCCTACTTACTGCATCGGTGGCTGTCTTTCTGGTCCGCTCGAAGCGCCATATCAGAGCTGTCGTGAAACTGCCTGCCACCACCTGTCAGCAGTTCTTGAAGGCTGTGAGAAGCAATGCTGGAATGAGTACTGCAGAGGTGAAGACAGCCGCTTTCCATAGCTCGGACGGGGCGCGGAGGCGAGTGGCTACTTCTCCCCCACTCGGTGTCACCTGCACCACTCTCTCCCTCACCCTGAGGCTTGAAAAGGCTGTGCTAGGTGGCGGGGAACCAGAGGGGTCTGTGGTGTTTTGGCCCGCCGCAGACTGCGCAGGCAGGGGCGCAGCGCCGAGGTGCTGGGGCCCAGCAGACGAAGACAGGAGCGGCCCAGCATTTCTCTCTGCCAAACACACACACAAACTCCTCTTATCAATGCCTTCCTTCCGCCTACTTCCTCTCCAGCTGGGGCTTGAAGGATGCCAGAGATATGCAGGGGGCACTCTGGAATACCTACTCTCTCAAGCTGTTGCCCCCCTCCACTTCTGGTCTATACGTAGAGCTGAGGCATGGGCGGATAGAGGTGCGCGCTTTTGAGGTCACACGCAAAACGGGCCCCTTCTGCCCACGCAAGACGTCACTCTGCACAACATGCCCCCATCCTTCATCTTCAGCTAATCACCTGGCCGCTTTGAGTGCCATGTAATCGCTGGGCAAGCATGCGCCACTCCGAGATCGCCAAGGATGCCTTGGAAGTACTTTGCCTCCTTCTTTTTTTTGAATTCTGAGGAATCTGAAGGAGCTGGTGTGCTAAGGAGGAGGTGGAGGCGAATGAGGAGGAAGGCGGGAGTGGAGTGGATGGAATTGTGAGAGGAGGTCGCGTGCCGGTCTGGTTCACGGAGGCACGGCACACGGAGGCCATTAGCGGGGAGCGGCGGGCGGGGGACGAGAGCTGGAAGAACAAGGATCGGATGAAGACGCTCAGCGTGGCCCTCGTCGTCTGCCTCAACATCGGCGTGGACCCACCAGACGTCCTCAAGCCCAATCCCTGTGCCAGGTGAGGCTTCTTACGGGGAGGCTGGAGGGTCTAGAAAGGGAAGGGTTTGCAGGGACGAGTGCTGGAAGGATACGCTGTCCATGAGTGCAGGGAAGGCGCTGGAGTCGGTGGGCAAGGCTCTACAGGAGCAGTACGCCAGATGGCAACCGCGTGCTCGCTACAAGCAGTGTCTCGACCCTACTGTCGACGATGTTCCCTCATCTTTTCTACTGGAGAGAGGCGTAATGAGGTAGCTATGGGCTCAGGTGAAGAAGTTGTGCCTATCGCTGCGTCGGAACGCGAAGGATGAGCGGGTCCTCTTCCACTACAATGGTCACGGGGTGCCCAAGCCCACGATGAACGGGGAGATCTGGCTCTTCAACAAGAACTTCACCCAGTACATCCCCCTATCCCTCTACGACCTACACGTTCCCATTTGTTCCTCTTCCTTTTTCTCGTGAGTACCGATCCTATTGCTGGTCTAGCAATGGCTGGGCGCCCCATCAGTGCTGGTCTACGACGCCAACTGCGCGGGTGAGATCATGGAGCACATGGGAAAGTTCGCCCGGGACTCCGTCCTTGCCACCATCCCCGAGGACCAACAGCAGCCGCCCGCACCCCGGAGACCCGGCGCCAATGAAGTTCCTCTTCCTCTTGAGGCTGTTAGTCCTCGGGCATGGTGGCTGGGGCTGTAGGTGATCCAACTGGCGGCCTGCGGAGCGCAGGAGATGCTGCCGACGAGTTCGGAGCTGCCGGCGGACCTATTCACGGCCTGCCTCACCACACCCATCAAGACCGCCGTCCTCACCTACATCCTACAGGGCAAGCTCCGTCACGCCTTCCCCGAGCGCATCTGGGAACACCTCCCCGGATCACTCGCCGACCGACGCACCCTGCTCGGGGAGCTCAACTGGATCTTCACGGCTATCACCGACACCATCGCCTGGAACACCCTACCCAGACACCTCTTTCAGAAGCTCTTCCGGTCATCTTTCCTGCTCCTTGCCCTAGCATTGAAGGCAGCTGTAGGCGATGTAGGCAGGACCTGCTGGTGGCGAGTCTGTTCCGAAACTTCCTGCTGGCGGAGCGCGTGATGCGTGGCTACAACTGCAGCCCCGTCTCCGATCCCGCCCTCCCCTCCGCCGTCGAGCACCCTCTCTGGGAGGTTACCCCTTTTACCATATCACCCTCACCTTGGTCTCTCACCTGCCCTCCACCATCACCAGGCCTGGGACTACGCCCTGGACACGGTGCTGACGCCGCTGAAAACAGCAGGGCCGAGCAGCTTGCCTGGCGATCCGGCCACCCTCCATACCCTCGTCTACAATCACTCCGACTTCTTCGCCAGTCAGCTGAAAGCTTTCGAGGTTCTTCGCTTCTTTTCGAGGAGCTGGCAATAAGAGCTCATTCTGCTCTCAAGGTCTGGCTTCGCTTCGGCTACAAGCATCGTCAGCCTCCGCAGCAGCTGCCTGTCGTCCTACAGGTCACTAGCGCCTTCCTCTCTCATCCTCCATCTTTTCTCCCTTCATAGGTTCTGCTGAGCCAAGTACACAGGGTGAAGGCACTGGAGCTCCTGGGTCGTTTTCTCGACCTTGGCCCATGGGCCGTGTCTTTGGCACTTTCAGTTGGTTGGTTCTTGATGCATTTCAATTGAGGTTTTGGAAATAAGAGATCCATCTCTACAGGCATTTTTCCCTATGTCCTGAAGCTGTTGCTCTCCAAAGACAAGGAGCTGAAGCCATTGCTCAGTTTCATCTGGGCCAAAATACTGGCCGTGGATCCAGCTTGTCATGTAATTCATTTTTTGAAGCAACTCAGATCGCGGCATTTTACAAATTTATGTTAATAATGCACAATAACTTCCATTTGGTACTTAGCGAAGGTTTGCTGAATAGATTACAAATATTGAATTTCAAAAAAAAATAGAAATAAAATTAATTATAGATTTGTCATAAATTTAAATTTTCCTTGGTGTGTTAAAACATTTGTCATTGATGTCCTTTTGATATCAAAAAAGCTGAGGAAGGGTGTAATAAGGAAGGTAAGATAATGTTTTAGAGGGATCTGGTGAAGGAGGAGGGGCAGATCTTCTTTGTGGACATCCTGCGGGACCGCTCGGTGGCGGTGCAAGAGAAGATCGTGCCTGCCTTCATCCTCTGCGCCCTCATGGACAACTTCGCAGGGGCTCAGGAAAAACTCCGCAACTACAAGTATCTCGATGTCACCGTCGAACTTCTCAGAGACTGGACACCAGGTTCAGCTTTTTCTTTTCCCCAACAAATAAGTCATATATGTCACTTTAGAGTTTACTAGGTTTGCCTGTTTTTAATTTTATTTTCAATTAGCTGAATTTATGCTGTGAGAAGAAGCAAAGCAGTTGAAGGTACAATGGCGGGTGGGATGGTGCACATGTGGCTATTGATCGGGCTGGGACGCCTCTGGTCCGACTACTCCGAAGTCCGCTACCTCTTCCTCCGAAACTTCGAGCAGGATGTCCTCTCCCTCTTCCTCTAACCACTCATTCTTGAAACTCTTCTTTGCAGACGGTGATCAATCTGCTGGAGCACCCACTGCCGGAGGTTCGCGCGGCGGCGGCCTTCGCCCTGGGCACCCTCGTTGCCAATCAGAGCAGCGACAACACCACCGCCGCTCGCAAGGACGCCTCCATCTCACACGCCCTCCTCCTAGCCATCGCCAAGGAAAGCTCCGTCATGGTTCCCACCTCTTCCTCTCCCCTCCTCTGGTTAGATGTGAAGGAGGAGGGGTGAATGTGAGGTGCGGAAGGAGCTGCTGGTGGCGCTGTCGGCATTCCTGCAGGACTTCGAGGCCTACTTCGTCTCTCTGGCCACCAAGCTCCTGCAGCAGCGGAAACTGTTGCGAAAACAGGCGAAGACGGGGGATAAGTTGCTGGATCGCCAGTTCTCCATCCCAGACTCCTCCGCCACCTCCCGCGTCTTCTCCTTCGTACGCGCCCCCAGCGTCGATTGGGGCTCCCCGCGCACCAAACCCCTTCTTACGCCCTCACGTACCCTCTACTCACTGGCACCACCAGGAGCAGAGAGTAGAGAGGGACGATTTGCAGCAGAAGAGAGCCAGGAGGATATGATGACGGACATGCGTGAACTGCTTGCCTCTAGGATAGCGCGCAACATCTACGAAGGCGTATGGCTCAGCCTCCTCCGCCTTGTCCACGATCCCTCGCCTCAGGTTCAACTCAAAACTACTCATAATTCTGTACAGCCGAAGAGCCGATGTCTTACCAAAGGTGGGCGAAATGGCGGAGACGGTGGTGGCGCACATCCTCGGCCTTGCCTTGCCCATCTTCGAAAAGCAGCAGGCCCTGGGCAAGGAGATCGAAGGCGGGGCCTCCGACGCACTGCTGAGACGTCGCAAAACCTCCTCCGTCTCTTATCGTCCTACTCCCCTCCAGCCCTCTTCTCTGCCGGAGGAAGAGCCAGCTGAATTGTTCGCCATTTCTCCCCAGCTCTTCCAGCCCCTGTCAGCTGCCTCCTCTTTGACAGGTCAATGAGGATAGCTGGGGGTAGAGAAAGCCCAGCAGCCGAAGCGGGCTCCGTGAGTCCGGACGGGCCCAAGCCAACCTTCCTGGTCGGCTCCCCCTCACCCGCCGTCGTCGGCATCGCCTCCACCCGCCTCCTGGACGCTAACAACTCCGCCTCCTCCCTCTTCGCCTCTCCCGACCCCAACTCTTCTCTACGCCCCTCCAGCGCCGCCCCCCTCCTCCTCGACCTCTCCTCCCGCTCTCAGCTTCAGCCTCAGCCCCCCTCGCCTCACCCAGTAGCGCCCTCTCCTCCCCGCCGCCTGCCCCTCCTCCGCACCGATTTCGTCCCCTGGTGCTCCAAGCGCTTCACCCAGCCCCTCCTGCCTACCCTCAACAGCTCTCGCTCCGCCGCCCCTCGCAGCAGCCGCCGCTCCTCCACCTCCTGGAGCCTGGCCCCGATGGAGAACTATCACAGCCGCACCCGATGGGCCGACCTCTCCGACTGGTCCGCCACCACCGTACTCACCCTCCAAGGCATCGCTCGCGCCGACGCTCACGCCGTCCGCCAGAAAACCCGCCGTCTAGAGGCCCAGAAGTGGGTCCAGCGTCTGGAGGACGAACCCACGGCCCTGGACCTCACCCCCCTGGCCAGCCACGTCTTCATCGCCTTCGCCTCCGGCACCGTCGAGCTCTGGGACTGGGAGACTGCTGCCCGAAAGGCTAGATTCAGGTTACATCTATTCATATTTGAGGAGAAATGTGGCATGAGGCAGAAGGATGAGCAGGAATGGGCGCGGAAATGGAGAGCGGGCCAGCTGGCTGCGGGTGATCAATCCGCTGACGCACAGCTACTGCCTCACCGCCTCCGCCGCCGGCATCGCCCGCATCTGGGACCTCGGCATCCAGACCACCGCTCAGGTACCTCAACATAGGTAGATGCAGAATATGAAGAGGATTGTGAGCTGCAGTTCGACGTGCCGGGAGAGGTGATGTGGGCGAATGAATCGGAAGGCTGTGATGGGTGGACGGAGTTGGGGGAGGGTCGGGAGCCGCCGAGGCTGGCCGGCTCCCTCTCCTCGCCCAGACTCGTCAGCGCCTGGAACCTCCTGGGCGGTCTGCCGGACACCGCCAGCCAGGCCAACGTTCACCCACTCTGTCCACAGAGCCCGCCCTTGCACAAGGGGGACAGTGTACAGTGCGTGTTCACCTGGGAGGAGGCGTCCGGGACGCTGTTGACGGGGGGTGGGTTCGGGAGCATTCGGCTGTGGGACGCGGTGACGGAGCGGAGTGCGGAGGAGGTGAAGCTGGCCAGTGGGCTGAGGGTGACGAGTCTCAGCTCGGACACGGCCGGCCACCGCCTCATCGTCGCCGGCTGCTCTGATGGCGCCGTCCGCCTTTTCGACCGCCGCCTTGCCGCCGCCGACGCCAATGTGACGACGCTGAGAGACTTCGCCTCGCCCATCAGCCAGGCATCAGCACCAGCTTTCTCATGTTCTTCTTCAGCTCAACGCATCCTCTCTGCCTCAGGTGACGCTGCAGCCGATGGAGCTGGACCCCAAGGCTCGGGTGGTGGCCGCCTGCTCAGGCCTGGAGAGCCCGGCGCTGCGCATCTGGGAGCCGCGCATGTTCCAGGACCCCGTCACCTGCATCAACGCCGAAGGTCCCTTCTTCCTTCCATCCCCCTTCTCCTTCTTTACTTCATCCTCCTCCTCAGGCGAAGGTGGGATCGGGTGCATGGCGGTGCACCCGCGCGGGGAGCTGGTGGCGCTGGGGACGGGCGGGGCGGCGCCGGCCATCGCGGTGCACAACTTCGCCGGCAAGCGCCTCAACTCCATCCGCTACCACGACGGACTGATGGGCCAGCGGATTGCGGCCAGCACAAACCTCGCCTTCCATCCCTTCCGCCTCGCTCTCGCTGCCACTGCCGCCGATCATCTGGCCGCCCTCTACGGACTCAGCCCTTGAGCTGGCACCCTTCTTTGCACTACTCCTATTTGTACAGGCCTCTAGTGTGGCTTCCTGTTTTAGCTTTCCTCTTCTCCCTTGCTTGCTTGTTTATCTATGATTCTGCTGGCTTTTTCATAGATTGATCAGAAATTCAGAGGCGTGCATTTTTTCGTCAAAACTGCCCCTCTTTAACGTTTCAAGTGCCATAGCTGCAATCATGCAAAAGTGCCTGCTCAATCCTGCATGTGTTATAACCAGAAAATTGACGAGCTCAATTAGCAGCTTGCACAAAGGTGAACAATGCATGATGAGCCCTTCTATTGCAGCGGTGGTAAATATCGCAGCACATTTCATGCTAATCATATTTGGCAAAAAAATTTAATTAAAGAAAGTTTCACTCCGGGTAACTCAAATGTAAACACCCAAAATCAATATGCAGTAACATCAACAAAAACTGAAATATTTTGTAAAAGTTAGATGCTTTGGGTGAAAACATAAACAGGGCGACACTCGAATTTTCCGCACTCTCTCTGCTTGGAGCGGGATGTTAGTGTCAATCTAGGAAATGGACCGTCGTAAGGGCTTGTCGAGAGCAACTAAGCAGACCGAGGAGAGGAAATGAATGGCGAAGGAAGGAAAGAAAGGATTGGCGCACATCGCGGCCTCAGTTTCCCGCCCTTGTGCAAATAATTCCGTCGCCTCTTTTCGCCTCGCAGAAATCTCCTCACACAGCCTTACTACACCAAAGCCCAGCTTTGAGCCTAATTGGCTGAATGCATACGCCAGGGCCATATGTTCACAGGCACACGTTTTTGTTGACAACCAGATTATATCCTCTGCCTTTGGAAAGCAGTCTCATGCCACCCAGTTTTTGCAATGATGCAGGTTTCACTGAATTATGATTTTTTC
>JASANA010009296.1:0-29191 GCA_030248095.1 Ptycholaimellus sp. GST1_10 | reverse complement strand
GCGGTCACCTATTGAGCTTTGCACCATTATACTTGATAGATTACGATTTGTATAAACACACTTAAAAAAGAATTTTTTTGTGCCAAGTAGCATAATACGCTTTTGTGTGAGTGTAAAAACAATCGCCATTCCAACAGTGCCTTGTTGGTTGGTGTGTTGTGCCAGATTTTTCAGGCAATGACTGCACTCACAGCCAGCAAAGGCATGTAGCCTAGCATCGCTTTGATAAGCCGAATATGCTCCCGTACTCATAGCAATAAGAAGACCTGGCTTTTCTATGGATGGTGTCTTCATATTCTTTAGCTTCCTAGTTGCTTTGACAGAATTCGTCTCATATCTAACGCTGCATTCGTTAGCTAGTCTCAAGCGACTGAAGTCTCAACTCTCATCTACAAGAGAAAGCAAACGAAGCAAAACCAAAAACTCAGGCTCAAAAAGACGTAAACACAGGTCACGTCACCACCAACACAAATTAAGACAAACAGGTTCAGATCAAAGCCGAAATCAGATAAAAACTATGGGATCAATGAAGGAAGAAACAAAAAAGCCAGAAGGCCATGAATTGGGATCTAGGAAACATCACATGCAATCTTCTGAAAAGAAACAACATTCATCCAAGCACAAAAACCCTAAAACTAAAAGTCACAAACATGATCATTACAATTTTTTATATTTCCCAGCATGCATAATATTGATTGTTGTTATTTTGTGTCATCATGCTGTATTCATTGTTTCTATGCTAGGCATATCAATCTTACTTTTGATAATTGATAATATTAAAAGATTAAATATAGACTCCTACTAATTTCTGCCTGGGAATAGGTTGCGCCCAAAAACGGAGCAGGATTGCTCTTGGTAAGAGAGGGCAGGAGGAACTGGTTGTGAACAGGTGCAGTGGGAACACACGTTTAGGTCATGTTAGGACCAGTTTTATCAGATCAGAGCAAGGTGATGGTGTTTACTAAGATAATGCGGCTCACTCCAAGTTTTTACCCCCCATCAAGGTTTTTACCCCACCCCTCAAGTTTCTACCCCCCTCAATTTCTCACCCCCCCTCAACTCCTTACCCCCCCCCCCCCGCATGGATGCATTGAGATTGACTCCAATTATCCACCCCTCAGTGATTCAAGGCTGTGATTCCTAAGTCTAAGCCCAAGTCCAGGTCTAAGCCTAAACCTATGAGCCCGTGGGTAAAACCTTGAGGAGGGGGAGTTTGCTTGATGGGGGGGGGGGGTAAAAACTTGAGGGGGGCAGGCACCCCATGAGGGTGAGATCTGTATAGTGAGCTGATAATGCCTATGGACTGCCAAAAATATTGCTTTTATGAAATGAAGAGAGTGCCAGCAGGTCCGTTTCATGCCATTGACCTGTCGGCACCAAATGGCCAGATGCATGGGGAGCAGGAGTGGCAGGAAGGCTGAGGCTAAACTGCACAAAAATATGGTCGCTCAGGAGTTGGGTCTGGCTCCACTGTTGCTGCCGCTGAGTGGATGTGGCAGAGGTGAAGGCAAGGTCAAGTATATTTTCTTTGATTTTGCTCCTGAGATGTGAGAAACAACGGCATGAGACTCAGTCCAGCAGCCGATTAATTCGAATGGTCTTCGGTCTTCGGTCTACCCCTTTAGTTAATGGAGTAGACAGGTAGAACTGAGACTGAAGACCGAGGACCATAGCCAGCAGCCGTTTAATTAATTTTGGGCTTCAAGTAGCCGGCTACATGTAGACGGCTTTGAGGTAGCCCTATCCTATTAATTCGCATGAGGCTAACTGAAGACCAGAAACTGAAGACTGAAACCCATTTTGAAAACGGGGTATCTATTGGCAAACAACCTCAATGTACCCCCAAAAGCAAGGGTATGTGAAGTTTTGTGGAGTAGGCTACAAAATACTTCCAGCAGTGTTGCTTAATTGCAATGCCTCTGGAAATTGATTCAGAAAAATGTCTTCTTGACATGGAAAAATTCTAGGCAACCATCATAGCATAAAAGAAGAACATGGAGGAAGCAATGCCAACCACTTATTTCACCAAATTAGAAACTATCAATCCATTCAGAGAGAAGGGATGACTGGGTTGGAGAAAGGTTTTGAGTTTGGGAGCCCTGCAGATGTGAGAAATCCTTAACCCAGCCCTTTGTTAACCCAACGCCAGAGCAAGATTGACCATGGGGAGGAAAATGATGACAGATGATTTAGCCAGAGAACTTGCCTCATATAACAAGCCTGTTATTTCCTTGCACTATACAATCATTTCAAGCCCATTTTAATTCCAAATTCAGCCACCATCATTGAAAAATGGACAGGTAGACCGTTTGGTAGCCTACTCCATAGCAGTCTACCTGTCTTCGGTCTACAGTCTACAGTCTTCGGTTTCCCTGCTAAATCGAATTAATAGGCTACCTGGCTATGGTCTTCAGTCTTCGGTCTTCCGTCTACCTGTCTACCCCATTAAAAGGTGTAGGCCGAAGACCGAAGACCATTCGAATTAATCGGCTGCAGGAATTTATTTACATATGATGTTCTCTATTCAAGCATATATTACGAAATGGGTTCATTCTCTTTACAATTTCAATATTTATCTAAACTTTACCCTATTAAAATTGCAATATACATTTATCATCTAAATTAAACATTACAAAAAAGGCAAGCATTCAGTCAGCTAACATTTGAAAGACATTTTTGATTTAAAAGGTGATGAAAAAATAATCTGAAATTGATATTATATTGAATTTGATAAAACCTTTTGAGAGCGACTTTTATTAAGCAGTTTACGGATATGATCAACAATAACTGATGCTGTGGGTCGTTTGTGTGGTTCTGCCTCCCACATAGATTTTATTAACTGACAGAGGGCAGCAGGCATGTTGTTGTCAGGCAATGTTAAACGTGTTCCTTCATCAAGAAGCAGACTTAACCCATTTTCATTTGGAATTTCTTGATAAGGTATTGGAAGCAGGCCCGGACGGGTAAGCAAAAGTGCTGAACACATTTCCCAGTAAATAACGCCCAATGCCCAAACTTCTGAAGCATATGAACATTTTTGGTTTTCCATCAATTCAGGGGAAGCCCATCTTGCAGATATTTTGTCACCTTCTATACATTCATAACTTGGCCCACAACGAGCACACCCGAAATCACTTAACACTGCATGAAGCTGATGGTCATTTTTACGGTTCACTAAAAGTAAATTGCGCAATGCAATGTCTCGGTGCAGTATATTGATTTAAGGCGTAGCACGATGTTCCAGCGCTTCTGCACCATCAAGCAAATAATATGATATCTCTTCAATTCTAGAATGGGGTTTCTTCTCTAATGCTGATTTTAATGTTCCGTATTCACTGAGTTCCAAGGCTAGTGCAAATGGTAGTGTTAAGTTATAAACTCCATGAGCTCTAAGGATACACTTATGTTGTGCTCGCACTCATTAGCATTGCTTCATTTAAGAGTTCCTTTTCATCCAATACAGAAGCCACGTGAGCAAAAGCTGGAGAAACTGATTTTGCTACTTTTTTGATAGCCACAGTTGCAGGAGGTCTTCCTGACATCTTCAACTGCTGTTTCATTACTAATCCGAATGATCCATTTCCAAGAAAGGCAGTACTTTTTTCACACAGTAGTTTTTTAGTAATGGCATAGGCCTTGGGTCGCACTGGTTGACTGGGAAAAATGCCACCTAAATCTGGCTGCTTGGAGTAGAGATACAATGCAATTTGTGCAGCTGAATCAAATACTAGTGTCTTGTTATTGGGAAGGTTCAAAATCAAATCACCATTTTCATTGGGTTCAAGAATAAATTGAGCAATTCGTTCTCCATTTCCTCGAATAGAAACAGCTAAGGTTAGGCCACCAGTAAAATAATCACTACGGGGAGAAATATGCAATGAAAAATAAAATCGCCATCCTTTTGAAGCAACCGTGAAGCATCATTCCAGCTAAGAACTCCATGATAGAATGTACCTTTTTCAATGCATTCTCGTTCCTTGGCATTCGGTGAAAGAAAGATTTGCATCTGCAAATGTGAGGATAAAGGAGACTGTGGAGGTGAGTCCCAAAGACAAAATTCTTTCATTTCTCAAATTATGGTTTCTGATAGAACATGATTTCGTCAAATAGGAAAATATGAGTTCTTTCTCAGATCTGGGGACATTGAACAAATGCAATTTCACAAATGGAAAATGTGAAAAGAATTTCTTGATACCGCTTTGGTATTTTAAAAAAAGGTAAAATTCTCCATTTTTAAAGATGTCAGACTAAGGTGCATACTACAATGGCAATTATGGTAATTAGTGCTAACTTACAGAATCATCTGCACACGGCGCCCAAGTTGTTTACTGCCAAGGTATGGGTTTACAACAGAATAATATCAAATTATGTTTGTGAGCAAAGTAATATCCGTTGAAACTGGGAAATATGTACCCGGATTCCAGAAGACAAGATGTGCATCAGTGTGAATCAGCTATCAATCCTTATGTGAAGCGTATATATCCTTAGATGGACCAGCGCCCGCTGCAGTTCTCAAAGTTGTCGATGGGCAATTGAGCCAGTGGGACATCAGTCAGCAGAAGGGCCTTGGTGGCGCCTTTGGATTTCTGGGAGATGATGGGATTTTGTCCCAGAAAGGAGACGGTGTGGATGGGCTGGCCGGTGAGGGGCTTAGAGATGACGGGCATGTTGAAAATGAGAGCGAATGATTTTAGTTTGGTAAATTACCAAACCTTTTCAATCAGATAAAATCTTAAGCTAACATATTTATGCTTACATTGAAAGCTCAGTTTGTGTAAATTGAAAAAGCTAGAATTTATTCATTATCGTTTGTCTGTAAATTATTTCCAACAATGTAAATGCTAGAGTGATTTCTGTGAATTCATTTTGTTTAAAAATTAAAACGATTCGATATATGTAATTTCTAGAATCTTAAATGGAACTGATTTTTTTGCGAAATTCATGAATGGTCTATTACGCTGAATTAAATGGGAAAGAAATAAAGAAATTCGGGGTCACTTATTTCTGCACCACCATTGTGTAACATGGGCCTCGATGTCAAGAGAATAAGGAACTTTATAACAGATGTGAAAATAATGGAGTCATTGTTAAGCATATGAGATCTGACATGCGCTTAGTAGAAGCAATCCTTGAAAACCCCAGCCTATATACACTGCAATTCTAAAAGATACAGACAGAGACTTCAGGCACCAACGCGAGCCAGGTATCTTTATTCATTTTCAGTAAGGGTGAGAAAGACACAAAGGAAGCCTTTGCCGCATCAGTTAGCAAGAAATTATTCATTCTTTATAACCACACTTGCTATGAAACTCCTTTGCTAATGAAGGTGGTGTCATTTCCATGGGCTGCAATAAACAATCTTGGTAAAATGCAATAATCAACTGGACGCAAAAATCATCACCTAATGCAATAGGCAACAAAAACAAAACAGGACTCATTACTTTAATTTTAATCTTAATAGGACATCTTATTTTTTATATGTGTATTATTTAGTATTTTGGGTACTTTGTACCATACGTCTCTTGATGGGACATGTGTTAGAAAATTAAATAAAATAAATAAATAAATAAATAAACTAGAGTAAGTCTTACTTCTGCATGAAAATCCTAATTTCCTGATCTGAAGCATTGTCTTAAATAATATGATACTCATTTAAAACCTGCTTTGAATACATTCTGAAATTAAAAATGTCTCATTCTTATAATGTTTTTAAAATTTGATTAATAAAAGTAGTGCATGACAGCAATGAAGAAGAGTGGGAGGCGGGAAGCACTCGAGAGTGCAAGGATGATAAGAGGGAAGAGGGGCTCGCCTAAATTTCCTATACTTACCATTCCTGAGCTAACTACCTACCTATACTAGCAATGAAGGAAAGAAGTAAGCCGGATGCACGTGTAAGTGCAAGGAAGGGATGGGGGAGGGCATGCTTCGCGGTCCTTGCAGTTTTTTTATTGACTGGGCAGTTGTCACCTTTGAGTTTCCCGTTTTTCACTTTGAAATCCGATGGTTGTGCATTTGGCGGTCACAATGCACTTTGCGCCATTATACTTGTTCCATTTTGTCTTTACTAGTCAATAAAGCTACACAAACTTTCAGTATGATATCAAAACATAAACATAATTTGTTAAAGACATTCATCAGAAATCAACAATACCTAGCATTTGAGACAGCCATTTAACAGAATAAATAAAAAGAAACCATTGATACAAGATGTGGACATGGCTTTTTGGTAACCGGTCAGGAAGTGAAAGTGCAGGAGAAACCCCAGAAAATGCCAGATTCGAAGGTCAAGGAAGGGGGCAACAAAGTAGAAGACATGAAAAAAGGAAAAACTGCTGCAGCACGAGATCCTCAATACATGACACTTACTGGCCTTAATGATGATGTTATACTTGGTCCCACAGATTCCCAAAAATAATATTATTAGCCCTTGTATCTTCATCGGTTTATTACATTTTTATATGTTGTTGCTTTTTACTACTTTGCTTGGCAATAAAATTAAATAATGGGTTGTGCTTATCTATACTTGATCCTTCTCTAAACGAGGTCAATCATAGAATGCCGGTGTGGGGGTCATCCGCGCCGCGGGGTCGACCTCGCCGCGGATTTTGGGCAAAGTCCGACCTCGCCGCGACCTCATTTAAATCGATGCCATTCCTCACACAGAGCTCGGGCGCGCGATCTGAGACCAGATTTAGAACGAGGAGATAATTTTGGATCCGATGGTGTAGTTACTTTATCAATTTTGTCAACAAAATCGTGCGTAATCGCGTCGTTTTTGATTTTGGAGGGGTCGACCTTGCCGCGAGTGACTTTTCTTGCTGCGAACTAAAATCCTGACGTATGTGGATCGATTTTGTGACATCTAGAGGCTGTTCTAGATGTAGAAATTTATTCTGCATACGATGGTGTATTCAGTTTTTCAAAGTTGTCAACAATATTTTTAGAAATTTAGGTTTAAAAAGTCGCAACGCAGCTGATTTGGGGTCAACCTTGCCGTGCGGCGCGGTCGATTGCGCCGCGCAGTGCGGTCGACCCCTGCAAGGTCCGTCCGCGCCGCAGGCCGACCTCGCCGTGGGGCGAGGTCAACCCTGGGATCGAGGGGTCGCCCTTTCCGCGCAGCAAGGTCGACCCTGGGGTCGAGGGGGGGGGGGGGGGTTGAGGGGTCGACCACGCCGCGCGGCAGGGGACCCAAACAGGGGCGCGGCGGGCCTGGCTGCGGGGGAGGAAGGAAGCGATTTTGATCTAGGGGATTTATCAAGGAGGTAAGAAAAATTTATCAAGGAGGTGGAATTCTTAAAAAAAAAATATTTGCCATCTTGTCGAAATTCAAGCGGCATGAACGAGCGCTTGTTCGCACCGCGCGGCATGCACAAAAACTCGATCGAGCCGCGGAGTTACAAGGAATCAATTTTTTGATCTACTGCGATTTATGCATATCTAAAAACACAGTTCGATAAAGAATAAAAAAGGATTTAAGAAAATATATACAAGAAAGATGAAAGGTAGTAAAAAACTTTTTTTACTTTTCCGGGGTCTCAACGAGGTCTGGTGGTACCTCTCAAGGTCATGGCGTGGGTGAGACCATGACTTTAGCAGTATGGGAATCCACTGCTGAGGCTTGCCCATGGCTTTAGCATTCTGGCCATCTGCTGGTGACGCTTGGCCATGGCTTTAGTAGTCTGGGCATGTACTGGTGAGCATTGCCCATGACCTTTAGCGGTCTGGGCGTCTACTGGGGAAGTTAAAACAAAGTCAAAGGCAATTCGGTTACAAGCAACCAGCCAGAGGCGCAAGCCCAATCTTCCCGAGCTGGTGAGGTTTCACTTACACCCCTTAAACAGGCTCGCGT
Organism: Ptycholaimellus sp. GST1_10; assembly: GCA_030248095.1. Classification (NCBI taxonomy): domain Eukaryota; kingdom Metazoa; phylum Nematoda; class Chromadorea; order Chromadorida; family Chromadoridae; genus Ptycholaimellus; species Ptycholaimellus sp. GST1_10. Next base: position 21,339 of record JASANA010009296.1, on the reverse strand, counting down.
GCACCAGAGTAATCTTTCCCTGGGACGACTAGTCAAAAAGCCTTACAATGCTGCAAGCGGACTGCTGTCCAGAGTCTACTGGTGAGCATTGCCAATTGCTATAGTGGTCTGGGCGTCTACTTGTGAGGCTTTCCGTTGGCTTTAGCAGTCATTGAAGCGATGTATCTTTCTCATCTCTCCCTCTCCCCAGTCACCCTACACCCACACCCCTTTGCCATCTACCCTATGCGCCCAGCCTCTCAACTCCTCTCTAGCACTACTCTGACGTCTGATGTTCCGTGTTCTCTTCAATGCCAGTTCCGTAGCCTCTCTTGTCGATCATTGGGGAGTGTGACCTTTCTCGTCTACATCTGCTTCTCTTGAAGGTACGGCAGTTCCCCTGGCCCCCATGCCTCCCTTCCCTGTTCCCCGTGCCTTACGATTTGATGCAATCGATAGTAAGGCATTCCTCAGCAGCTGGATGGTAGTGGACTACCTGCCTCTCCTGCACCAGGAACTCTTTGCACAAGCTCTTTCTGGTCACACATTTCTATTCTCTCATCGGCTTCCAAAAGATGGTTGTTTGTTGATGTTGAGGTATCTTGATGAGACAAGTTGACTCATTCTCTGCTGTATCAGCTCCTGCTCCAGTACCTGCAGAGCGGAAGAAGGCCCTGCTCTACAAGCGCATGCAGGCCTTTGAGCGAGCTGTTCAATGCTACCTTTGGCAAATGATGGCAAGGAAGACACAGATGACCCACTTAGGGGCTCTCCACAACATTGTCAAAGTTCCTGTAGACAACCAGCTTATGTTTCTCATCCTGAGCTCAGGCATCTTAATGAATGGATGAAATGTGGTCAGTCATTGCATTTACAGGCATAGAATAGACTTCACTCAATAGAGATAAGCCTCTTTTATGCTAATAAACCCAATTGACGAACATGTGATCCGCCGCCTTCCACCACAGCCTGTGATAATTGAAGAGCCGCAGGAAGAGCAGCCAGGGGAGCAGCTCTATGCTCAGCCTTTACCACCGGATCCAAACCAGGTACTTTCGGAAGTTTAACTCCATTTTGTGAAAAAATAGGATCTTCCAATTTGCAGGCAGGCGGCAGCCAGGCAAATATTGAGTAGTAATCACTTTATCTCTTAAACTCAGACTTAAAATAACATTTCCTTCAAACTAGCAGATTTTTGACCAATTACCCTTTATCTTTCAATTGATGACTTTCTTCAATGTGCCTTGGGTTGATGTGGCACTGGTCAGGTCCGCAGGGCATTTCAAGGACAATGAGCATCCCATCTCGCCCTGCTCTCACAGCCGTCCCCACCATCTTGTTCCCTGCCCGCTCCTACCAAGACGCATGAGGTTTTACACTCACCCCAAAGCCTGTGTCTTCCATCGTTCCTTGATCAGACTGGGCAAGCGTGAGCTTTCATACATTCAATGCGTGAGTCCTGCGGGGGGACCTGATCCTCATGGAGCCGCGCAAGGACGGGGAGGACGGCTGGCTGAATACCACCAGTCGCTGGAGCCGCACCTCCATCAACAACCCCATCCGCTACAGCCAGGACTACGGGGACACTGCCCTCTGGGCACTCATCTTTGCCATCGGGGTGTGCCTTCTCCACTCTCTCATTCACTCATTCTTTGTTCCACCCCATCACTCATACCAACCTCAATCTCTCTGATCTCCTCTACAGACTTTAGAACATGTTTTCAGGACCTGCTCCGATGGCTGGAGGAGGGCTACTACAAGGCCCTGCTAATCTTCAAGATCCCCGGCCCCTACGGCGTCATTGACAAGCCGGAGCTCCAGCGCAACATCAAGATCCTCCGCTACTTCCTGGCAGACATGATTGGGTGTGTCTGGGCCGACATCAGTGCCTCTGACCAGCACCGCGCTGACCGGGAGATGCTGGAGGAGATCTGGGCGCAGGCGGTATCCTTTTGCTCCCCTCCTCTCACTCCTAGTGTAGAAAACCTAGAATGGACTCTGACAGGGGAGTCCGGCCTGGCTGGAGGAGACCTGGGGCATTGTCATCCCCGCGCTCCAGGACCGCGACCAGTACAGCTTGCGGCTCGGTGGAATGGACTCCGTCAACCACGCCGTTGACTATGACCAGATGTTCTAAGGTCCCCCCTCCCCGTCTCCTGACACACCTACCTCCCCTACCATCCCTATGTAACACCCGACTTTTTCGCTTATCTAATTCAATAGCCAACTATTAGTGTATTTGTTTTCAAATAGCAAGCTTTAGCTTTTTCTTAAAAATCACACTAAAGAAATTTGATCAGAATAATCCATCAAATACAAAATGCTTGATTCCAAAGAAGTCTGCTATTTACTTACATTTCACTTTACTTCTTTGATTGATGATTTCTATATGCGTGTCATTGTTATTTTCGCTTCTATAACATCTTCCAAATTTTATGATAACTGAAATCTGTTCCATATTCACTGTGCCTTATCACACACACACACTCACACAGCACACGCCCACGTACAACCTTCCACGACCCCAATGCCCCCCTAATCTCCATATCCGCCCGCAATCCTATTCCCTTCTACCTAGGCAACCCATCGCTTCACATCAGAAAGACAAGGGACTAGTTTGAACAACCAGCACTTGGTGCCATTCAGGGGATGGGCGTGGCTTTTGCGACCCTCCCATGCTGTCTCTTTTCTATTCCCTCATCCCTCCTTCCCTCACCTCCCTCCTGCCCAGCTCATGGAGAGAAAGCCTGCGACAAAGGTGGGAAGGCCCGTGGTTCTATTGTGAAATTGAACAACCTCCTGAGATCTTTTTGATCTTTCATCTCTATATCTTTTTGAAATAAAAGATTGTGCCAATTCCAGGCTTTTGACTATGCGAAAAAAGCAAAAGTAATTGCTAGAATTTATTAAAGGGGGAGCCATCTATCTACTTATTATATATAAATCGCTCAACAAGTTTTAAAGTTCCAAGACAAATTGAATGCTTGTGTTGAAATTGTTGAAATTCAATTCAAAGCTGGATTTGAAACAGCGAGACATTCATGTAAAGACACATTCAATAGTTACAAATGGTGTGGCAAAAAATAAAAGTCAACGATTAAAAGAAGCCAAAGACAAAGGGGGCGAGGGAGGCCTACTTGTCCATCTCCCATGGGAAAGGCCCATTTGATGCATCCTACAAATTGCCAGCAATGAATAATGGGGAATAAAGGATGTGTAAATGGAGGTAGGTACGTCTTCGATGATTTGGATATCGCTCCGATCCATGGACTCCTCGCCATTGTCGCGCTCCTTGGACTCCATTTCCTACAGGAATAAACCATTGGATACCTTTTGCAAATTGACAGCAATGAAGAATGGGGAAGAAATGATGTATAAGTGGGGATATATGCTACGTTGATGGAGTGGATGTCCTTGGCCTTGGACTCCACGCCGCTGTGGCCCTCATTGGTGTTGGACTTGGACGCGTGGCTATTGGGTGTCATCATGTCACATCGCTTCAAATGTCCAGCTTTGCTCCACTCAAAAAGACAGTCTTAGTAACATTGGATGGAGGCTGGGGGCAGCTGCCGGGGAACTGCCCAAACTGAGCAGAGCTCAGGATGGCAAAGGCGGGGGTGGAGAACATGGGTTTGGGCAGGGGCTTGCCCACGAACTGAGCTGCCCATTCGTCGTAGTCACCACCCCACCAGCAGTCATCCGCTTCCACCTGCAGCAGGCAACATTCACACCCCTTGCTAACAAGGCACAGATGGCTGAGACGACCTGGCTCCCCTCCAGGGCCTTGTCCTTGGTGTTGATGCGGTTCTGAGCCATGGTACTTCGCTCGCCTCACGCTAATTAAACAATTGCGCTCTAAAAATACCAAATGTTCCCTATGAGCGTGGAAAGGGGCATGCATAGAAGAATGAAGCAGTTGCATTATGCTTCGAAGCTTATCACCCATCAAATCTAGCCTGCAAAGAATGAAAACAAATTATGATCTTTTGCCTAGATGTTTTCCTTAATACTAGTTAGGCTTTGCAAAGCTGTGCCTATTCTACAATATTGTCAAAATACCGGCACAATATTGTCACAATTTCCCCAGACATACTGATCAAATTAAATGCTAAAATTTGACAGGAGCTCTGGCGCAAGCTGGCGTTTTCACGTTTTTAGGTTTCACTTGATACACCATGCTTGCATCTTAATTTTTATAAAAATAGCAAAATTAGAAATTATGAGGCCTCACCTGGAGAAGGAGTTACTCCTCGAGTGTCATCAATCTCCCACGGTAAAAGAGCATCTGGAAAATTACAGCCTGTGACTTTATAGTGCATAGTTGAAAACCATATTCTAGTGCTAGCAATGATATCTCATCATTGCACTGATGGCGCCTCCACTATCTCCCCAATCAATTCTCCGAAATCATGTCCACACATGATGATATCAACCCTATCCACCAACCGCTATCCGTGTGTTTACTTACTTTATCTATAATCAGCACTTGAAAGTTGAGTTTTCTTCTGAATTCTCCTCATATCCTAATCTTCTCTTCACCATGCAACTTTCCAACAAAGAAATCAAAAAAAGGTGAATTGGCACCACAAACTGATTGAGAAAAAGTGCTCCAATAAGGGGAAGGTGGTAAAGAGGCTGAATGGCAGGTTTCCCCAACTAATGTCCCTGCACCTCAAGTGCAACCTGGACTGCGCTATCTGCCTTTACCTCTTCCATATGCCTCCTCAACTGCCACTGCCGGTTGCTGCCCCGGCGGCTGCTCCATCACTGTCTCATCCAATGGGTCCGATGGCCAAAGTCCCAGCCTCAGCCATCCTTGATTCACCTCCTCAATCGGCCGCACCATCTCCCGCGGGCTCTGCGGCAGTGCTGGAGGCCTTGCAGACGATCGGCAAAAAAGTTGAGGCCGGCTTTGCCAAGATGGCAGCAGCACTGGCGGTGAAGCTGGCTGCCTCCTTTTCTGCTCCTCTACCCATCTCCTCACCACCGGCTTCTCCATCCCCGACACCTTCTTTGGCTTTGTCAGGGAGAATGAGGAGGAGGAGGAGGACTCCGGCGACAAGGAGGGCAGTTTGGAGAATGAGGAGGAGGGTTTCCAGCGACCAGGAGGGCATTCTGGAGAGATTGGGAGCTGTCCCACCATCTCCTGCTCCAACTCTTCCACCCATGGTTTGTTGTGTACACGTGCTGTTTCCATGCATACAATCGGCAACCAGCTACAGGTTGTCTATGCCAATACAGTAGCAGAAGTGGTGGCGATGTCGGCTGCCTCCTTTTGTGCTCCTCACCCCGTCTCATCACCGCCAGCTTCTCCATCCCCGACGCCTTCTTTGGCTTCGTCAGGGGAGGAGGGCGTCTCCAGCAACCAGGAGGGCAGCTCCGAGATGGATGATGCCCACATGGCTCCTGCTCCAAGTGGGCCCGAGCTTGCTTCAACAAGCCAAAGAAGAACAAGAAGAAGCCGCTTCAACAAGATGCTGCCAACTAGCTGCCAATTTCTATTATTTCCCAAATCGATTTATTGCGGCTTTTTGTTTCTTGACAAGAGGGTGCTCTCTAGCCCTGGATTACATCAGCACTACATTTCTCAGCAGAACTTTCCATCCCTTCGCCTGCGGAGTCACTGCCTGTAGCACAAAGTAAATATGGTCATTTCTATAACTTTATGATTGAGGAAAGTAGATTTCGGGCATGACTAATGCTGGGTTCATCTGCTTAGGACCAGTGGATAAACTGTAGAGAAATGCGCATTTGATTTCCTACGAAAAATATATTTATGCCGCTCTGCAAGCATGTGGATCATTTACAAGCCTGTGGAGCATTTAAGCTGAGTGGAGTTAGTGCCAGTGCAGAAGGAGAATGAGTGCCAGTAGCACGTACCTGGCCCAGGTAGACCACAAGGCTTCTAAGCAAAAGCTCCTCCACTTGCAGCCCTTCCACTCCTTCAACCGGTTCCCTTACTACTCCCTGATTGATGATAGGCTATGGTTGTCCGTGGTCTGTCAGGAAGCAGGGCTCAGTGCTGCTCGTAGGAGATAGCCAGTTCGCCGACGTTTCTCCAGAGGAGATCGCCTCTGCGCCTAAGCCTAAGCCTCTGCCCCTTCGCCGACGCCATAATGTGGGAAGACCAAGTGAACATCCATTAATTTGCGATTTATTATATTTTTTTGCTAAGAATTATTGAGTAATTGTTTAATGTTTCCATTCAAATGATTTCGCAATTTTTTCTCATTTTTGCTTTGTGTTTTTGATGAGTTTGAGACCACTCTTCTCGCATTGAAGCCAAAAACAGAAAAAGAGACACTTATAGCAATGTGTTTATCATTTATATAATTTGTTTTTGTTTTTCAACGATGTGTAGTTTTTTGCTCTGCTTAATTTTCTCTGCTTGATTTTGGTCAAATGTTCTGCAAATAAACCATAATTTCCAGATAATTTACGCCAATTGTGAATCAAGATGCATTCATTCGGTGGTCACTGAGACTTGCTTCCAAAACGAGGCTCTAATGAGCAAACGAGCAAAGGCTCTATCAAGCAACGGCAGGCTCTAAGCGAGTGGAAAGACACAAGAAACAGAGACTAGTATGAGGAAGAAGCAAGATGTGGCGGGCTATAGGTGGCGGGCTATAGGATAGGCAACTGGAGATGGGGCAGGAGCATGAAGCGGGGGGCGGGGCATGACGCGGGGGGAGCACAAGCAGAGAGGGCGGAACTAGACGCGTGGGCGTGGCGGGGTTCCGTTTAGACGGTCCAGCTCTCCCTGGATGTACTTGATGCACAGGTCCATTGTGTAGCTGGGGTCATCCATGGCTGTCTTCATGACGCCCTTCTCGTCATCTGTCACCCGCAGATCGGATATCTCCCCATAGGCCACCTCCACGCTCCCCTTCAGTTCGCGGTGCATCTGCCAAATGGCCAATGTGTGTCATTAGATGTGTGGAGAAAAGGGAGGAGAAGGTGGAACCATCAGCATTTGCGTGAGATTGTCGGTCCAGGTGGAGGCTTGGAAGAAGGGACTGTGCATGAGGTTGCCCATGGAGGAGGAGAAGGTGGAGGAGAAGGAGGAGAAGAGGGGGAGCAGCTACCAGACGAATCCTCTGTTCCTCCTCTGCCAGAGCCTCCGGTTTCAGAGGATCATCCACCAACAAGTCTTCCTCCTCAAGACAAGCGCAAACGTGGGGCAAGAAACCCACTGTCAAATATTCCTCCTGCCTATAAAGCTGCAGCAGAAAAGTTTCTTGCAACTCTGAAGGCTACAGGCACTTTTGAGATTAGACCGGGAGGAACTATACAGCTAGATGGAAAACCATATACTTATCACATAGTTGGTTTTCTTTGATTAACTTCAGTTCCATTTCAACCAGGCAAACTGCCAATTGATGTTCAAGAAAGGCTGCGGAAGAATGGAATAACAAAATTCCGGAATCACACTCTGCACATAGAGCATCCATGGGAGAGTCTTTACCCCATATCAACCCAGAAGACAGGGGCATTGGCATCACTGAAAAAGAAGCTCTTCTCAAAAGGCTCTACACAGATCCATCAAATGAAGGTGCCTTCCGTGGCTCAAAAGTGCTTTTCGAGAGTGTCTGCTGTAGCGCGGGGGGCAAATAAGTGATGCTTAAGGAAGTGCAGGTGTTTCTAAGGAGCAGAGAAGGTTATTCTCGGTTTAAGCCAGCTCGAAAGCATTATCCTCACAATCTGGTTGTGGCCTATTTCCCAGGTCAGTGTGTTCAGGTAGATATTATGGTCATGGACAAGGATTGGAGAAAAAATGATGGGCATAAGTATGTTCTTCTTCTTTATGATACTTACTCAAAATATTATGTTGCTTGTCTGCTTAAAAACTGGTTAAGCTACACCATCATTGATGGGCTGCTTTCAGCACTGGAGATGATGCCATTTCATGTGTATACAATCTATTGGGATCGAGAGGGCAGTTTTATGTCAAAACCCATGCAGAGCTGGCTAAAGAAGCATGGGATAAATAACTACACCACAACCTCAACAGTTAAGGCACCCAGTGTAGAGAGGCTGATTTGAACCATTTGTCTTGCAATGGGGCGTTATTTCAACACCACACAGGAGAGACGCTGGCTAGAGTTTCTTCCTCAGTTTATTCATAGCTATAATTCACGAATTCATAGCACAACAAATGCTCACCCACTTGATCTGGTTATTGACCCAACACTTCTCCCAAAGAAGCTTAAGCCACTGGAAGCTGATCAAACTTCACTGCTGCCTGTGGGAAGTTTTGTTCGTCTCAATCAGATTAGAACCACTTTTGCAAAAGAGTCGACTGGTACTTGGACATGTGAAGTTTTCAAGGTGATTAAACATGGGCATAAAAATTCACCTATTCCTATGCCTACCGTTGAAGATATGACTGGGGTTAAGATAAAGGGCTCATTTTATCCTCAACATGTTCAACAGATACGCTGGGATCCATCACTTAAGCAACCCTCTCATGTGCTTAAGCAGAGGACACGAAATAAAGTAAAGGAGGTGTTTGTCAACTTCCATGGATGGCCTAGCCATTATGCAGAGTGGCTTCCTGCATCTTCAGTGTATTGATTGTTGTGATAATTACACTTTTGTTGTTTTTTGTGTGCATTGTGATAAAAAATGTTCCCTTTTATCAAGCAATAGAGAAAGTGAAATCAGCAGCAGCAGCAGATGCAATACAGTGCAAAAACTGAATCAGCAGCACAAAAAGGTTAGATAGAGAAAAAAAGCAGAGCAAATGATTAGAAAAACAATGAGAGAAAAGGGAAGGAGAAGAGTTAAAGAGTAGAGTATAACAGCAAGTAAGATGAGAAATAAGAGATGAAAGTGAATGGTGGTAGAGTCTAGAAACATGGAGAGTCCAGATGGAGAAGGGCTGCTGGGTTGGCAATGACTGCTGCGGAGAGTGAGATTGGAGAAACCAGCCGCTCATCACATACAGAAAAAGGAAGCAACGAGCCTATTATTGCCTATTATGCTTTTCATCATTCCTATATGCTGCATACTAATCAGTGTTTTTTTGATTTTTTTTCACTTCTTGCCAACAAATTAAATCAAATAAAAAAACTAATGCCACAATCAGTCAAGGCCACAATCACAATAAATGAGCTAGATAAATGTTGGTAACCTCACCAATACATACATCAAAACATAATAAATTAGCGAAATTATATGTTGGCAACCCGACGTACATTTGGACTTTCTCCCGAGGTGTAGCTTGCTTCCTTCACCACTGCAAAATGTGGAAGAAACATCACCAGCCCCAATGGAGACTTGGAGGGGTCTACAACCTCCCTCACTCCATTTTGGACCAGCTCCAAAAGCAACCCATTGTATGCTTTGAGGAGGTCCTGGCCATTCCTGTTGCCTCCTCTCTGTAGAGTGGCATAGAGGCTTTTGAGCCTCAGGAGGGCATAGTGCTTCACCCTGCCTGCCATGTCTGGGATGGGCTTCCAGACTGGCAATGACACTGTGTACATCCCATCCTCTTCCCTCTTGACGTTCTCTGGAAGGCTTCATCCGTTGCTGATAAGGTGGCCTCCTCTTCCTTGATGTCTGACCCTTCTAGTGAGAAGTAGTCAGCTATCTTGTCCTCCACTGAGGCATTGATGAAGAGCAAGATACGTCATTGCCCTTCTTGGAGATGCTGCCCATTGCAGACGATCCTCCAATCAGAGGGCCTAGAGGGGTATGCACCATCACCAAAGAGCCGCTGATGGGGACTGTCTTGTTGCTCGGGTGGAAGAGCACAATGTTGAAGACATCCAGCCCCAGGAGCATGTCCACATGCTGCACCTGGGGGGCTCTTGGTGGTAAATCCTCCACATCCAGCTCTGGGAAGAACCGTTCCAGGCAACTCCAGGCTGCCAGGTCTTCCAGCACCTGACCCCAATGTCAGCACAAACCTTTCCCTATCTGGCCCAGCAGGCTAGAGGGAGACAGAAGCCATTTGTTGCGTGAACCTCCATGTAGAACTTGGTGTAGTTGTGGTTCACCGCCATGTCTGTAGCTGGTTTGGAAGGATTGCTTGTCCAGTGGTGCCAAACCCAGCTTTTTCGCAAAGTCCTTGGAGATGACTGTCAGTGAGGCAGCTGGGTCCAGGATGGCATAGATGCACCATTGCATTGCTCTCTGGCACTTGCAGGCAGCGTGTCTGCTCTTCAGACACCTGTAGCAGAGCATCTTGTTGTTTGCAACATCTCGGTGTTCCCGTGGCGAGGGAACAGTCTTGCATTGTGTGGCCGAGTGGCCTCCCTTTGCGCAGAAGGGACAGGCAAATGCAAACTTGCTGGGATCTTGCATCCCCCGTGATGCAGTGACAAACAAGGAGGCGGTTGGTTTGGCATCCATTGCCAGTGACTTCCGCGGCCCCCCATGGCTCTACTCCTTATGTTTGTGCCCAGCTGTTTGTTGAGCAGCCGTGTCGCTCAACTCCATGTGCTTGTGGAGGTTTATTTCAGGCTTTAACCGGTCCACCAGCTGATGCATGCCCAGTTGAGCTCTAAAGTTCCTAAGCTGAGACTCTAGCCGTAAAGATGGGGGAAGAAAGAACCAGCGAACGTTTTGTTGATGGTTCTGGACTCTGGAGACTTGATGAAGATGGAATGGAGAACAATCCAGAAGCTAATGCTTTTGTACAACCCATTGGTGGCAATCTGGGTGAGCACTTTGAAATTTGAAGCTTGTTCTGAGAAATCATTGATGAGAAATATGGTTTGACCATCTTATGGCAGATCATTTTGTGAAAGGTATTCAAGGAAGCCTTGAATAAGCTTAAGTTCAATGACCTTAGTGGCAAGGAGATCTTTGGTTGCTTCATATTTTTCCTGGTACTGGTCAAAGTAAAAAATAAAGCTTTTGGGTGATGGGTGGAATAGGGAAGGAGTGGAAAGGAGGTTGAGCATGGTTTTTCCACTCATCGTCACACCGGCAATGATAGCATGATTGGGCGGCTTGAAGCATATATTCTGGCTATCAACTATGCCCTTAGGCTCGGTCATGCTTACTACCGGTTGAGCCAGGAGGCTGGCGCTATCTCAAACCCTACAAAGATGGGAATATATGAGCGTGAGACAAGAGTTTTGTGGAGTGATGCGAATGTGATGGAGCCGCTGGAGGATAGGTAGTTGTTGTGGAGTGGAATCCAAGGTTACGGATGCTCTGAGTGGATGCGGATACATAGCGGTTGCCGATGCTCACACCATGCACTACGTGAGAACAGTCTTTGCAGTCATCTCTGCCCAGAACATGCACTTCGTAAGAGCAGTCATTTATTTATTTATTTTTTTTATTTTTCTTATTTTCTAAAACGTGTCACATCAAGAGACGTAAATTAAATAACACATTATGCAAAACATTCAATAGTAATTAATGAAACTCACAAGAAAATCAATAAACTGTTGCTATAAACGATGTTGCTCTCATTCCAAGAACTCTCTAAGTTGTGGCCGAATCATGCATAGTCGTGGCAGTGAGGTACATGACCATTTTTCTATTCGTGACTTTATAAATGATTTCATTTTCAAAGGGCATAATTGGCCATAAATTCCAGCTGTGTTCGCTTCTTTGACCTCTATAATTAGATTATTCCAAAGAGCAACTATACTCCAAAGGTGCTTTTTATTGAACATTGCTTTTAGGTGCCCTGGCTGGCCTATTTGATGATGAATATTTGTGTCATAAAAATGCTAGAGATAACCGCCCAGAAAATGCACTACGTGAGAGCAGTATTTGCAGTACACTCTGCCCACATCATGCACTACGTGAGAACACTATGCAGTGCACTCTGCCCATAATATGCACACCGTGAGAGCAGTCTATGCAGTACACTCTGCCCACAACATGCACTACGTGAAATTTATACTTTTTAGGGAAAGGTCTATGCAGTTTCCGCAGTCCCATTTGGACTGACCTCGTCTGTGGAGGGTTTTAAATCCATTCGGATTTTGGCTAGTTCATTGTATGAACTGTAAGCCCATGCAGCTGCATTCCAATGAAGAGGCAGCGGGAGTAGGTTTCGTCCTTTAAATCCAGACCTACGGGTAGGACTCATCAGTGGATGGCCCGATAGGTGAATGTGAATGAATTGGTGTTAGCGTCTTACCGAGGCATGTGTGCGTTAAGATATGAATCTTAATAGTTTGCCGAAGCGGCGTCGTTTACCACCTTTAATGTGGTTGAATGTGTACGGGTACCTTTTGCAGACTTTTTCGCAGGTCTGTCTAAACTCTTTGGTGCTGTAACCCCTTTTGGAAAAGGTAGTGGCCAGAATTTGTATCTCTTTTCTGAATGCGTCCCAATGGGAACATGTTCTGGCTGCTCTTAAGATTTGTGCGAAGAGCACGTTTGTGCCCGTATTTTCGGGCTGGTTGCTATTTCTCCAGGGCATGTTTAAAACTTCGAAATTGAAATCCCTTCTTTTGTCATATAATTGACGTCTGTCGCCTCCTTGTTCTATATTTAGGTCCAAAAAATGGATCCATTTGTCCCCCTCGTCTTCGAAGGTTAGAGGCAGCGAAACTGGGTAAATCTCTTTGCAGTAGATTTTTAGTGAGCTTGTATTGACCGCGAGAATGTCGTCGACGTATCTGCGGCAATACTGCAGCTGTTTGGCTGCGGCCAGGTTTATTTTCTTCGACATAAAGTCAAATTCAAGCTTTGAGAGCACCATATCCGCTATTATAGGGCTGCAACTTGACCCCATTGCAATCCCTTTTGTTTGGCGGAAGTTTATACCTGCGAACGTCACAAATGCGTTTTCCGTTAGGTCAGTTATAAGTGCTTTGACCTCTGGTATAGACAGACTCCATTGTTGTTTGAACAACGAGTTGTGGAGGTAGCAGGATCCCACTTTAGTGATAAACTTGAATCGTTTTCCGACCACGTCTAATATTTCATGCAGTTTTTGCTCTATTAATTTGTGCTCAAGAGCGGTGAACAAGGTGCTAAAGTTGGCTGTGCAGATCGGGCCTAGTCTTGCCGGGCCCATTGTGTCTAGCATTTGGCAGATTTCCTGTGAATTACCGACGCTCCAGTACAGGTTTAGACCTCTTTGTTTGCCGATCATCTCTGCATACCTTCTCCAGTGTTTCTTAACTGTTGAAAGTAATTTCGTCATTAAGTCATTAAGCCCTTTCATTGAACTTTTTGACGCTCCAGCTATGAACCTCGCTTTCGGAGGATTTTTGTGAAATTTTGGACCGTGCCAGAGTATAGGAATGCACTGCATATTCTCTGGAATGGGCCTACCTAGGTATTGCTGCGATAATCGTTCATGACGATATATAAGGGTCTCCGTGGATAGATCGGTAGCCAAATAGGTTCCGTTACCCATGGCCTCTATTTGGCCATTAACTAAATTAACTCCCATTTCTTCGCATAATTTTAATGCGTAGCCTTTTTTGCAGGCTATTGAAAAGTTCGTTGCTGCTTTATCCACTGGTGCGAGGATAAAGTTTTTATGTAGCTTTTTGATGGCGGCGATACCCTGGGTGTGATTTTCACAAATGGTATCGTAAGACTTCATTTCGAACCTATGGAAGGCTCTTACCGAAGCCGTGAGCAGATTATCTCTTGCAACTCCATAGTAGTTGCTGATCTTTACGTCATTTAAACCCATATCCTTCTTAAGGACCCAAGACCAATGAACCAGGGCGCCTATAGCGGCGGCGCAGGCTTCCGTAGGGGAAGACGACGAATGCGGTCTAAATTTAGTGCCTTTTGATAGTAAGGTACGTGCCTTATCTGGTAGCCATGATAGTGTTCTTGTGCAGACGTGGCCTTTTACAAGAAGCGCATTGTCTCTTGTTGCACAATCACATGGATTGATCAGAAGTTGCTTAAGTTTTTCAGTTTTAAGGTTTTTAAGAAAACCACTGTAATTAAAACATTCTAGTCCCAGTTGTGTTCCTGATTTCGGAACAAATTGTATTTGTTTGTCTGTATTATTTGGGACAGACAAATTTCGAGTCAGCTTTTTTGGTTGAGTCCATTCACTAAATCTGTTCGCATGTTCATACATGATGCGAATTGATTTTTTGGTGTTTTTTGGTTCCTCAATTTTGTCGATTCTCCAGCTCTCATAGCTGGATATTAGCTGATAAAGCCTTAGTCCTATAGTGCTGGCCAGATTTCTTGCCATCCTTCCTGTTTGTCTTATTTCTTGGTCGGAAAGTTTTTGAAGTGTCTTGAAAACTGTTCCGGTATTCCAAGAAATTAGTGCCATATTAGTGCAGAAGGTTTCCTGTTCCTGTAAGGAACGTATTTTGGCCATTGGGTTCTTTCTAGACCGTCGGCTATTGGCATTTTTGATGACAGATTTTTGGAATTTTATATTAAACCAAGGTACTGTGCACCGCGTTAGTGGGTCCAATTCATCATTGAATGATCCGAAGCCTTTCACCGCCATGTTAAGACCCCAGGGGTAGGCAGTGTTAAGTGCTAGGATGTAGTCTTTTTCCTGTTCTGCTAGATTCGAGCTGTCATGTGTTAGGACACTGACCGTTGGTAATATCTGTTGTCCATGAAATGAGACGAAATGCCTATATAGGCAAGAATGTTCCTCTTTTTTCTCTATTTTAGAGATATGTTGTGAGATACGTTTTTTGAGCTGTTGCTTAGTGAGTCCCACATATTGGGCACCGCAATTGGCAATGGGGCAGCTTAGAATGTAAATTACATTCTTGCTTTTGCAGTCCACTTTTGAACTGACATTATGTAGTAGCCTGTGTCCAGTAGACATGTTAACGCTAACATTTTTGTTAGTTGTTCTCCACAATTTGCATATTTTGCAATTACCGCAACTGTTCAGTAGATGACTCTTTTGGTCAATTTGAGACGCCAACTCCGACGCCAACTCCGTCTCCAACGAAGCCTCCACCAGTGCCTCCTCCGAGCAGTGGAAAGTCTTCCGCGGCGGGAAGGGGGGCAAGGGTGGTGGTGGGCGCGGGAATGGCAGAGGCCGTGGCGGGAAAGGTGGGCCCCACGGGGGGCGTGGGGGTTCCCAGAACGGGTCCGGGTCCGGGGGCGGGGGCTGAGGTGGCTCTGGGGCCAACAAGGGCCGGGACTTCCCTCAGAAGGAGAACGTCCATAAGCCCATCAAATTCTCCGCTCTCGGTTTCCCCGTCTAGCTTTTCTGTCTTTCTTCACTAGCGCAGCCTTGAATGTAGGGCTGGAGGAAGTGTTTCTTTGAACCTTTTTGGTCCGGTGCTTTGCCTCAATTTTCTGCCGTTCGGTGATTCTTTTCACCATGTTTTCTCGCTCAGTTCATCCTTTTCAAGGAGATGTTCGCTTTTTCCGTGAGAGTCCTTTGCCGATGAAAGATCCTCATGCTGATTCAACGGTGGTCGAGGATTTCAGGAGTCCAATTTCGCTGGTTTATTGGAAGCGTTGCTTTGCAATTTTCTCCCTTGCTCAATTTTCCCTCCCTTCGCCATTTTTGCTTGAAGAGAATTTGACTACATGATTCACTACACTACATGATAACAATCTTTGCAGTACACTTTGCCCACAACATTCACTACGTGAGAGCATTCTTTGCAGTACACTCTGCCCACAGCATGCACCACGTGAGAGCAGTCTTTACAGTCGGCTCAGCCCAGAAAATGCACTACGTGAGAGCAGTCTTTGCAGTACACTCTGCCCACAACATTCACTACGTGATAACAATCTTTGCAGTACACTCTTCCCACAACATTCACTACGTGAGAGCATTCTTTGCAGTACACTCTGCCCACAGCATGTACTAGGTGAGATCAGTCTTTACAGACGGCTCTGCCCACAATATAAACTACATGATAGCAGTCTTTGCAGTATACACTGCCCATACCATGCACTATGTGAGAGCAGTCTTTGAGCAGTCCAATTTGAACGACCTACCACACTGTGGCTAACTTAAGAACTAACCACAATTGTGAATCCAATCTGCATGACCTACCACATTGTGGCTAACTTAATAACTAACCACAATTGTGGATCCATGCCGAACCACCTACCACATTGTGGCTAACTTAAGAACTAACTACAATTGTGGATCCAATCTACACGACCTACCACATGATGGCTTACTGAAGAATTAACCACAAATGTGGATCCAATTTGCACGACCTGCAACAGTGTGGCTAACTTAAGAACTAACTACAATTGTGGACCAATCTGCACGACCTACCACATTGTGGCTTACTAAAGAACTAACCACAATTGTGGATCCAATCTGGAGTACAGCTGCTGCAGCCGGGCCCTCCTTGCTGGCAATTCGTCCACCTCCACCCCCCTACATCCCTGGTAACCAGCAGATGGCTCGCCGCCCTCCTCTCCAACGCTTTCCCCATCATTTCCAGCAAGGACCCCACCGCGAAGGACCAGTGCACCTTTACCAGCCCCGCCCCGTCAACCATGCCCCCACCCCACCCCCAGATTCCGCGGTGTCCCGTCCGGCAGGGCCCCAGCAGCATCTTCCACCGCTCCCACCACCTCAGCAGCCCCATCAGCAGCCGCCGCCGCCCCCGCCGCCTGCCCCTGCGCATGCCCCGGTGCCCGCGCCTGCACCCGTGTTGGTGTCCGCGCCTCAGTCTCAGGCCATGGCTGGACAACCTGCCCGCTGCCCCTCCCCATGCACCCGTACCTGCCCCCCACGTGCCCAAGGGATGATCCAAGCGCTCTAGCCAGAGCGAGGATCGAAAGCACCGCCACCACCGCTAAAAAGTCGCTTTGATCTCTAAGAAAAAGCCTAAGGAGAGAAAGTAAAATGCGAATAAAATATGATTGATTATCGAAGAATTTAGGAAAGAAATAAAAAGTTGAGTTGAAGTGAAGTAAGATTGATGAATGAGGTTTGAATTTTGGGTGATTGAGCAAATCGAGGAGAGCCATGGGCGGCGAGTACTGGACTGTGGTCGCCCCTCCCTTCCTATTCCTTCCCATCCCTTTTGTTGCTTATTGTACAAGCATACGCCCCTCCCTTCCTATTCCGCCCCATGCATTATTGTTTTTCTTAGTTTTCTTTTTCTTGTATTTGTACTTGTAATCGATGAAATTGTGAAATGTTGTAAAGTGATAAAATGTGATGGATGTATGTTTTCTGATGCAGGTGCCGTTGGCACATTTGACGCGTGTGAAAGAGGGCGTAGTGCGATACAATGTCAACGGAATTTTCAACATTGCCCGCTTCCTTCTCCATGCCTCCCTCACGTGCCCGCCTGTCAGCATTCCTCCTCGCTGTCGCTGTTTTTCCCAGATTGGCTCCTGGTTTTCATTTGAGCAGAAGGCATTATCCTCCTGCTCTACGAAACTATGAAAAACATTCTCCATTCAAATTACCATATTTCAAACACACTGGTGACAAACAGACAACCAAAAAGAGAAGGCCGACTATGTCATTTGCGTTCACGCGGCATGTGTTGGGCTGCTTCTTGAAGATGTCTCGGATGAACAGTTGGTCCTGTTCCATCAGCCAGTGTACTCCGAGCAGCTTGGCTCCTTCGGCCTTCCCTCTGTCTGCTTCGTCCATCCAGTTGATGAAGTCTTGGATCGGTTTGATTGGACCTGCCTAATCAACATCTTGGCTTCAGTGTAGATGTGGTTGATTCGCTTGGCCTTTGCGACCGCTTCCGTCAGCGACCCAGCCCACCAGAAGTGGTCATCCACAAACCTGGAATCCTGGAGCTGCGGCAGATCCTGGAAGTTCTCAGGGTCTGAGTCCTTGCAGAGCTGAAGGTGACGCTGTATCACCCACAATGTGACCGAGGTGCTTGAGTTCAAGCCAAACGGTAGCTTCTTGAACCTTAGCTGGATGATGTTGTCTGTGGCTGGCCCTTTCTCAGAGTCCCTCAACCTGGTCATGTCCTGGAACTCCTCCTTGAGCTTCAGGGACCTGAAACAGCGTCTCAAAACTCCCGACACCAGATAACGCGGAAACCTGGTGGAAAGGATGACCTCCAGGATGTCCTGGATCATGTTGGGTCCAGGACAAAGGAAAGTGATCAGGCTTTGTTGGTTGGCCCCTTTTCTAGAGCTTGCTTGAAATGTGGAAGAAACATCAGGTGGAGGTGGAGGGGTGGAACTGGCCCCAAAGCAGTTGAAACATTACTTATTGGGTAGAAAGTTTGGAAAATGATATGTGCTGGGAAAGGGCGAATTTTCAACGGATTTGGACAAGTTTTTAGGAACATCTGGATGGGTGTATCTGATATTGGTTCAAATATTATTTTTTGGAAAAAGTTGAAAAATAGGGTATGCTGGGAAATGGCAAATTCTCAATGGATTTGGACAGGTAAGAAACAGGACAGGTTCTTGAAAGGTAATGTTTTTGTGGTGTAACAATCTTTAGCTTTTTGGTCACCTTTTGCACCCTTCGCCATGTACTTGTTTGACATTTAATTTCAAGCTTCGCGCCCAAGGATATATGAGGACAAAAGTTTAATAACCTTTAAAAACCGCGGAGCAGCCCTTCGGGCCTTCCCTACCTTCAAAACTTTATCTAGTATGAATACGTCATGATTTAACAGGAAGATTGTTTTACAGTTGGAAGCATTGCAGAAGTTGCAGATGCAACAAGTGACATCAGACCTGTGTCAATAGTTTTTGACCGCGGAGCGGCCCGAAGGGCCGCTCCGCGGTCTATAGAGGTTACTAAACTTTTGTCCTCATATATATATATGTATATATTTCTGGAAATGCTGGTCCTCACCGAATTCTCAACGGATTGGGACAAACTTTTTTTTTCCTGAAAGGTAATGCAATTTTAGGAAGATCTGGAGGGGTGGAACCGGTTTCCGAGCATTTGAAACATTACTTATTTGGGTAGAAAGGCTTGAAAATTGCAATATACAGTTTTTGCGCTGTATCTCCTGTAATCTTGAGAATTGCACAGAAGACTTGAGTTTTTTTTGTTCACAAGTCATATATAGCGATTCCAAATCTGTGCTTACTTTTAAAAATGGTTGAGAAACCACAGACTTACCCTCTTGAGTGACAAACTTTCATGCACAGCAATGGCATCAATAATCAGTAACAGCTGAACGGCTCAGAATTGCACAGAGGACTTAAGTTTTTTTGTTCACAAGTCATATATAGCGATTCCAAATCTGTGCTTACTTTCGAAAATGGTTGAGAAACCACAGACTTACCCTCTTGAGTGACAAACTTTCATGCATGGCAATGGCATCAATAATCAGTAACAGCTGAACGGCTCAGAATTGAACAGAAGACTTGAGTTTTTTGTTCACAAGTCATATATAGCGATTCCAAATCTGTGCTTACTTTTGAAAATGGGTGAGAAACCATAGACTTGCCCTTTGGAGTGGCCAAATTTCATGCATTCATAGTGTAAGCTGGACAGTGGTGTGCTCCGCGGTCACCTATTGCGCTTTGCGCCATATACTTGTTTCAAAAAAACATACATTAATAAAATGCTAACATTTAATAAACATCAGTATTCTGCATTCAAAGAAATTTTTGATGGAAATGGACAATGTTAGCAAAAGAATCTTTCAAACTTTTTTGGGATGTCAACTTATATCCCTTAAAATGAAACAAGTTCGACATTTTTCTTGTATACATAAATTTGATGGGTGGGATAGACAGAAGAGACATAGGTTGATCTGCTCCAACATCAAACATGGCTTAAACGACTGCTCTCACGAAGTGCAACTTTAGAGCAGTACTTTACATGGGCTTGCCACTGTCAGAATCACATGTACATACAGTTTTGCATTTTAATTACCTGTCAAGGCTGATTTACCTGTCAAGGCCACAGATTCAGTGTTACTTAGGATTAAGGAAATAAAAGGCTGGACCACAAATCCACTCGAACTCCTTTATGGGTCTGGTGATGGAGTTAGAGCCACTAAAAACGACAGAGTCCGCCTTTTTTTCTACTAGCCGACCTTGCCAACATATATCAATATCACTTAAGAGAGCTTCATTGAGAGTTTCAAAAGTCCCGTGCCGAAAAATTTTGACCCCCCTTTTTTATATTTTTTTTCAAAACTAGACACAATTCTAAGACTTTTGGTGGCCTGTGAGTGATTAAAACTCAAAATTCGATTTTTGGCAAATTTTTGAAATTTGAAAAATGACCAAAAATTAAACAGCCCACAACTAATTTTCTTCTCAACCAATTTTTATGATTCGACCAACATTCGAACCGTCTTGAAGATAAAACATTTTCTTTTTTTGACCATCCCTGTACGATCAAACCCTGCAGAGTTATTCTAAAAAACCTTTCTACACAGATCTCAAAAATTCAGTTTTTTTGTAATTTTGTTAAAAAAATCTTTTCCGCCAATCGGGAACCAATTTTTCTGAAAATTCAGGTCATTTTACCAATATGAACTAATCCATGGTTCCGGATGCCTTGTTCCTGATATTTGAGATGAAAAACGAAAACTCCCATTTTGCCCCTATGTTATAACATAGGCAAAAAATGACCGAAACATTTTGTGTCTCAAAATTTCAATTTTTTGGCTCAGAAATTTTTTTTGACCCGTATCCATTTAGCTGTATGGTGTTTAGTTGCAATTTTAATGTTTAAGTGAGAAAACTGGACAGGAACTTTTTGTATGCCTATGGCATAGCTTTTTGTATGCCTATGGCAACGTTTTCCCACTCAGGAAGGAAATGATTTAGATTTTAGGGAAGGAAATGATTTGGATTTTAGGGAAGGAAAGGATTTAGATTTTAGGGAAGGAAAGGATTTTTAGAAACTTGAAAGGGGGGATGGGCTCTGCGGTCACCTATTGCCACATACTGGTTGTTTTCCATTTAGAGCTCTCGCTTATTATGCAAAAAGGCATGTTAAATAAAAAACATTTTATACCCAACAAAAGCTGATAAATAAAGGATCAGAAATCAATTTAAAATGAACTTAGTATATGCATTTTTGTTTCTAATGCATGGAGTTGCTTCATCAATTCTCAAAACTTGTCAATGCATTTTACCTAAATTACAAAACAAAGATGACACATGTTCCTATTTTGACTGCATGAGGAATCAAATGAACAATTGTCCAAGTGCACGTTACACTGGCTACAATGTTAGGATGCAGATCCAAAATATATTAAAAAACAATTCTTTTACTTCTTGCAGCCAAGAAAAAGTTGGTGACTTGGTTAACACATCTACAGGCAGGTATTATCTGGCAAGTAACATTATTTTACCTCTTTTGCAACAAACCACAGAATTTTACTCTATTATAAAGAGCACCAAAACTGTTTCTAATTTATTTCAACACTTACAACCTTATTGTTTACATAATGTATCATGGCAAGAACAAGACTCGCATGGAATTTTATCACTCAGTTTTCCATTGCTCTTCTCAGATTCTCTCAATTTATAAATGCATCCGACACTAAAGTT
>JASANA010009291.1:0-12906 GCA_030248095.1 Ptycholaimellus sp. GST1_10 | reverse complement strand
TGTTGTTAAAGGTTTAAGATGTTCAGATTTTCTATAAATCGAGTATACATAGAGTATAAATTTTCAAAAAATCAAGTATAATCGATTTCTATTAATCTTAAGTTAACAATGTCTATTAATTGCCCTTTCTGCAATCTGGTCTGATATTCAATTTAGATCTGCACTTATTGTTAAATATTAGTAAGTTTAATGTGGTGCCCTTCTGCAATCTGGTCAGCTATTCAATTTAGATCTGCACTTATTGTTAAATATTACTATGTTTTATGTGGTGCTCTTCTGCAATCTGGTCAGTTATTCACTTTGGAA
Organism: Ptycholaimellus sp. GST1_10; assembly: GCA_030248095.1. NCBI lineage: Eukaryota > Metazoa > Nematoda > Chromadorea > Chromadorida > Chromadoridae > Ptycholaimellus > Ptycholaimellus sp. GST1_10. The sequence goes on along the minus strand of JASANA010009291.1, from coordinate 12,600 downwards.
CTGCATGTATGTTGCTGAATATGTTCTGTAACATTTAGATATTCTATTTTGTTAAGTTTGTACTGCTTTTAAATTTAGATTTTATTATTAATCATATTAACTATGTGAATGTCAAATCAACCTATTTTAAACTACACAAAGTAATCCAGTTAGTTGTTTAATTTCAATCTGCAAAAATGTTGTTAATGGTTTAGGATGTTAAGATTTTCTATAAATCGAGTATAAATTGAGTATAAATTTTCAATAAATCAAGTATAATCGATTTCTATTAATCTTAACTTAACAATTTCTGTTAATTGCCCTTCTGCAATTTGGTCAGCTACTCAATTTAGGTCTGAACTTATTGTTAAATATTATTATGTTTAATATAGTGCCCTTCTGCAATCTGGTCAGTTATTCACTTTGGAACTGCATGTATGTTGTTGAATATGTTCTGTAACATTTAGATATTCTATTATGTTAAGTTTGCATGGCTTTTAAATTTAGATTTTATTATTAATCATATTAACTATGTGAATGTCAAATCAACCTATTTTAAACTACACAGAGTAATCCAGTTAGTTGTTTAATTTCAATCTGCAAAAATGTTGTTAAAGGTTTAAGATGTTAAGATTTTCTATAAATCGAGTATAAATTGAGTATAAATTTTCAATAAATCAAGTATAATCGATTTCTATTAATCTTAACTTACCAATTTCTATTAATTGCCCTTCTGCAATCTGGTCTGATATTCAATTTAGATCTGCACTTATTGTTAAATATTAGTAAGTTTAATGTGGTGCCCTTCTGCATTCTGGTAAGCTACTCAATTTAGATCTGAACTTATTGTTAAATATTAGTATGTTTAATATGGTGCCCTTCTGCAATCTGGTCAGTTATCCACTTTGGAACTGCATGTATGTTGTTGAATATGTTCTGTAACATTTAGATATTCTATTATGTTAAGTTTGCATGGCTTTTAAATTTAGATTTTATTATTAATTATATTAACAATGTGAATGTCAAATCAACCTAATTTAAACTACACATACTAATCCATTTAGTTATTTCCAATCTGCAAAAATGTTGTTAAAGGTTTAAGATGTTAAGATTTTCTATAAATCGAGTATAAATTAAGTATAAACTTTCAATAAATCAAGTATAATAGATTTCTATTAATCTTAACTTAACAATTTCTATTAATTGCCCTTCTGCAATCTGGTCTGATATTCAATTTAGATCTGCACTTATTGTTAAATATTAGTAAGTTTAATGTGGTGCCCTTCTGCAATCTGGTCAGCTATTCAATTTAGATCTGCACTTATTGTTAAATATTAGTATGTTTAATGTGGTGCCCTTCTGCAATCTGGTCAGTTATTCACTTTGGAACTGCATGTATGTTGTTGAATATGTTCTGTAACATTTAGATATTCTATTATGTTAAGTTTGCACTGCTTTTAAATTTATTTATTTATTTATTATTAATCATATTAACTATGTGAATGTCAAATCAACCTATTTTAAACTACACAGAGTGATCCAGTTAGTTGTTTAATTTCAATCTGCAAAAATGTTGTTAAATGTTTAAGATGTAGATGTATGATGGAGGCCAGGGCTTGGCGGAGGAGGGCAGCGGCGCGGGAGGTGGCGACCGCTGCCCAGAGCTTGGTCTGGGGGATGGAGATGATGAGGCCCTTCTTGTCGGTGGGGACCAGGTGGGACTTTCCAAACAGGAACTTCGCCTTCCCTGACCCTGGATTGACAGTGTAGAGCACAAAGCTGTAGGCATCAAAGTTGGCATCTGAGAACAGGACCAGGTGCGGCCCTGAACTGCAGATGGCTCGGCGGGGAATGTAGGGCTCTGAGCAGTGACGGAACTTGGCGCAGAGCTCGGGCCAGGCCTTGGAGACACTGTCGGGCACATTTGCATCCCAGGAGCGGCACTGCTGGAAAGCCTTGTGCATGAGGATGCGACCTTTGAGGGTGACGGGGCCGACGATGCGAAAGGATCAAAGGCGCGGGTGGCCACGCTGGGGAGCTTGCGGATGGTGGGGTGCTTGTCACTCTCTGTATTCACCACCGCCACGCCCCGGCTGTCAGAGGGCAGGTGCCAGTCAACACCGAGGATGGAGACAGTGTCAGCGGGCGACAGCAGCTGGTCTGGAGATAGGGCGGCGAGTAGGGTGGCGCAGTTGGAGCCAAACTTGTGCAACTTGAAGCCTCTGTCAGTGAAGAGGGTGATGAGACCCTTGGCCACCCTGATGCCCTCGACGGAGTCCTCGAATGGCCAGAGAACGTTGTCGGCGTAGGTGCGGGCAGGGATGGCCTGGAATTCAGCCTCGGTGAGCCCGTGAAGGTGGCCGTCGGCGAGGGTCCCATGGACCAGCAGGCACAGACAGGCCTGCATCAGCCAGGGCGACGCGCTGCACCCCATGATCACCCATGTGTACTTCCACACCTGGAAATTGTAGATGTAGCAGCGATAGATGAGCAGAGAGATGTAGCAGCGATAGATGAGCAGAGAGATGTAGCAGCGATAGATGAGCCTGAAGTCTGCCATAAGTCGCCTAAACTCCAAAGAAGACTTAGAAGACAAAGACTTAGAAGCCTCCCAAAGGCCTAAATCCCATTTCGCCCGCAAATTCTGACTTAGATGCCTGAAAAACCCAACTCCTGTAACTGCACAGCCAGCAGGTCCAGAGAACTGCTGAAATTTCCAGCGGCAGAAGAGGCAAGTTCAAGCAAGCCCTTGAGCCCTTTTGCGTCACCCCCCGCCAACTCTGTCCCTGACCTCTCAGTCTGCTTGGTACCAGCTTCAGCCATCTACAGAGAATAGGAGACCCTACCGGTACTAAAGCTGCTGCTGCAAACTACAACACCGCAACACTCCGTTTGCCCCTCTAGAACTGTCAGAGGAGACTGGCTAGAGCAGGTCAGAGCTATCTTCTGTTTCACTCCTTTTGCCAGAAACCTTTTGGTCTTACTAATAGCTCAAAACAAAATCACTGGTCAATCAGAGGCTTGGACAGTTGTTCTGGAAAGCTCATAACTGCTTAGAGTCAATTTTTTCGAATGCGTACAACATGCAACTGAGACAAAGTAGCCAAATAACGCTTGTAAATGAAAATTTGCGAAATTTCTTAAAGAAACCTCTTACGAAATTTCTAACAGAATGCTACGAAATCGAATTTCTTTACAGTACAGTTTCACCTCGTAACAGAACTTTGTATTGTCATACATCATCCACACTACAAATACAGTCACGCATGGCGATGCCTAAACGCAACCCCCAACCATGCAGTACAACAATACAGCCCCCCCCCCTTTCCCCGTATCCCTTGCATGTTCGAGGACCTCTGCCTGGGCCACGGGAACCCCCACACGTTCTCCGTTCGGGCGGCCGGGAACGACGGGACATCTTGCCGCCAACGGCGACCTTAACAATGTTAGAAGGGGACCATCACACGCTATACCCACACGGCAAATTAATGAGCTATCTACAACAGAAACCTCGGGGTGGCGCTCCTTGAAAGATATCAAATCGGTTCTAGAATTTGACCTGGATGGCAAAGTATCGACTAGAAGGCCAGAAGAGGGAGAGGACGAGGAGAACTTCCATCATCTCACTGCACGCTGCGGGAGATGCAGCACCTGCGAAATGTGGTCAGATACCAACTTCAATACTAGTCAGAGTCATACAGATAGAAAAATCAGGAGTATGATAAATAGGGAAGTGGGATGCGATTCCAGAAATGTTATATATTGCCTGGAATGAAGAGTATTAGGATGCTGAATGAAGTATGTAGGTATCACTAGACAAAGAGTGAAGGATAGGATGGGGGACCACAGAAGGAATATTAAAAAGGGTGGCAAGGAAACCATGATATATAAACATTTCTGTTATGCACATGACAACGAGGTGCTTCCAATATTATCAATCCTAGAAACCGTAGATGACGAGTGTGGACAACGGGAGCTAGAGGAGAAAGAAGCGAAATGGATTACTTGCTTGAACACAGCTTGGCCGTGGGGTCTCAATAGCAACATACAGGGCTCGGGAAACATTACAGATACCACAGATCCAGCAGAACGAAGAAATCCACCATGGTTCAAGATTACTACAAGAAGAGGAATAGAAGAAATTACAAAAAGAACAAGGGGTTCAAGGAAACGAAGAAAAGAAGGAGGAACATTGAAAGAAGACAAGGACTACGAGGGACTAGGGCATTACATCCTCCAAAACAGATATGAGAATAGAGCAATCTACAGATGTTTGGCAGTACTCAGGGATGTCGAACTCAAACGGCTAACAGAAACGCTAAAGAGGGACTACACGGACGCGGGGTTCATCAAATACCAAATAGTCAGCAGCTACGCGACTTCACGGGTGAAACTACTGAAAGAAGCAAAGAAGAAGAAGAAAGAAATTCCAAAAAGAACATTGACGGAACCTTACTGTAACAAGTACAGTACTGGACTTGGCGGAGCAAGAGTACTTAAGAAATTTGCAGAACAGAACAGAGACAGAACCAAAGAAGTGGAAGACATAAAAAGCACGAGGGTCTCCTGGAGTCTTTCTCAACAACTAGGCAGCACAGTGCTCAACTACAGCAGGTTCCTAAAAACCCTAGATAAGAATAGACTGGAAAAAATTCTAAATGGAAACTGTGCTTGTGGCTATAAGGATAGAAGCCTAAAACCGAATGGGCATGTGCTAACAGGGAACCTTGAGTGGCTACACACCAAATTAGGGGAGCTTTTCTCTAAGGGGTTGAAATATAGACCAATGGACGGTTCAGGAGTGGATGAAGTAGGGCATGCCACCATAGAGACACTACAAACCTGGGTTAACGACTTAATGGAAACCAAGGTATTAACCGAGGCGGAAGGGGGAAGATTATACCAAGAACTGTGGGACCTGTTTGTTAGCATGAGAAGTAGGGTAACAACAAAGGGAAAGGGCAACAACAGCCACGAAACAGACGAGGAGTATCGCTACCAACTGAGGGAACTACACAGAGACATGGTCATCACCCCGGTGGACAAAGCTTCAAACAACCTGGCGGTTATATGTAAAAAGGAATATCTGAAGAGGATGAACAAAGAGATGGGAGTGGAATTGGATGGAGATGGGGTCATGAAAGCCACGGGGAACCAAACCTATGTACCTTGGGAAAGAGAGACAAAAAATGAGCTTATCGAGAGACATACGTTCTTATTAACCTCACTCGGGCTAGGAGAGATATCGGAGGATAACAAGACTATACCAGTCATCTGGATGGCACCAAAGTTTCATAAGAAGCCTATCGGGGCTAGGTTTATAGCAGGGGTTAAGAAGAGTTCACTGAAAAGCTTAGGGATAGAATTAACCAATCTATTAAAAACAATAGGCGAGCACTGGGGGCGATACTGCAGAAGCATAGGGGAACGCAAGGGCATAGATATCTTCTGGAGCATTAAGAACAGTGGGGAAATTACTAGCGCAATCAGGACGGGACGGGGTAGACCAAATCCAAACATGTGTACGGCTGATTTTAGCACACTTTTTACTGCGTTGGAGCATGAACTTGTGGTACAAAAGCTAGAAGAGATTATAGGGATTGTCTTTCGCAAGAATAAGTATATTACAAAAGGAAAGTTTGCCTACATGCACAATAACGAAGATAGGAGAAACATAAGCCTTGCCGAGATGGAAGTTAAAGCAATGATAGAGGCCGTGGTGAATGAAGCATTCGTAACATATGCAGGAATAATCTTTAGACAGGTCAAGGGGATCGCAATGGGAACCAGTTGCAGTCCACTAGTGGCAGATTTGGTACTGTCCAAATTAGAATTTGACTTTCTCACAAGACCAGAGAACATTAGAATAGCTAAAAAAACTCAGGGGAACACGTAGGTATATAGACGATATCATAAGCTTTGACAAAGACATACTCGAAATAGCAGCAAAACAGATGTACCCCGCTTCACTACCCTTAAGCTTTGACTTTCCAAAAGACGGTTCGATCGCTTTCTTAGACCTATCTCTTAACACCAACGATAAATGGCGCACAGTATACGACAAGAGGAGGGCATTTTGTTTTAAAGTGATAACCATGCCAGAAAAGGATAGCAACCAACCATTAGAACTAGGGCTAAATACATTCTACAGCCAAACCATACGATTCTGTAGAATTTGCACAGAATGGGAGCAACTAGCAGAAAACGTAGGTGCCTTGGTTCGAAACATGCTTACAAAGAAATACACCCGGAACGAGCTCTGCAATGTCATAAAAATATTAAATGTTGCATACCCATCCTTGCTTTCTAATGCTGGTAAGGGGGGCATGAAGGAGTTCAAAAGAATAGTATACAATAGCTAGTTTTTGCATACTAATAATATAAATTTTAGATTTGAGTACAGAGAACACAGATCCAGATCCTGGAGGCCAGACGGAAGAGCATGCCAGAGCAAGCACTAAGGCAGTTATCGGCGAGAGATTGGATCAGCACACGAGCAAGGACGGGAGCACACAAATCGAGGGCGCAACATACTTCGGACCAAATCAGTGCGCAGGTATAGAGCACTGTTCATCTGATTTCGTTTGAAGGTAGTTACATCGTCCACTCCGTTCTACCCTGCGCCAGGGCTTGCTGTTAATAATGAGGATGTTGGTACTGCCCCATCTGTGCCTTGCAGATCAAGAAACACACCGTGGACTTCAGATTAGAACATTTTCAAATTTTCTTTTCTTCTCTTTTTACCTATGACTAGATCATATGTTTTTACTAAATGGAGAATTGTATAAATATTTTCTGTATATTCCGCTGATAAATATATTGCCCATACACACCATCCCTTAGCATGCACTGAAAGATATTAAGACTGCCAAACGAAAAAAGCTTGTACTATAACAACCCATAAATCACCACCTGACTCGCGAATTTTCAAATGTTTTCAAATGTTCTGTTTGTTTTCTGTCCAATGCCCAATGCTACAATAAGCTGTTTTACAGACTTATTTAATTGGTATGCCATCATGTTAATGTCAAACCCTGGCATCTGTATCATTTTTACTTGAATAATGATTTTCGATTTTAGAACTGTAAACAAGTTTAATCAGCAGCAGCAATAAATGATGTCCAAGACTTATTTGCTCAATTGCCTTTGGTCTTGAGTCCTTAAAAATAATCCTTAATAAATAAAATTAGGCACGTAAGGATGCTGTTTTTGAGCTGTGAAAAATGAACAATTTATGAAACTGCACGACATGTTATTTTATAGTATTTAAATAGTTAGATAGCCTTCAAAAGTTTTACAAAATCAGAAATCAAGAGAATCAAAAATAGCTGTTAACTGGAAGCACAAACGTTCAATACTTGGAAAACAACTGTCGGCAAAACAATGGGAGGACAACTACCACCATTGGCACCAGGAACTGTTCTAGAAGGTAAGTACAGGGTAGTCAAGAAACTTGGTGAAGGTGGTTTTGGTGCAGTCTACCGAATGGAGAATACACAAAACGGGGAACACTATGCAATGAAAGTTGAAGGTGTACGAGAGCAGATTCAAGTACTAAAGATGGAGGTTCTTGTACTTCAGGCACTCAAAGCTCGTGGATCACATCATGGTTGTGACATCATTGATCGTGGACGGAACAACCAGTTCAACTACGTCATCATGACACTTGTAGGCAAGTCTCTACAGGATCTACGAAGAGAAGGCCAAAGCCAACATCTCAGTCTCTCATCGGCACTGCGAGCAGGGCGTCAATGTCTGGAAGCAACAGCTGATCTTCATGCCATTGGATATTTACATCGTGATATCAAACCTGAAAACTTTGCAATTGGCCGCCCAGAGGTTCAACAACACAAAACAATCTTTATCCTAGATTTTGGATTTGCCCGCAAATTCATCAGGGACACTGGAGAAATAAGAACACCTCGTAATGCAGTTAGTTTTCGTGGAACAGTCCGTTATGCACCAATCAATGGCCACCAAGGCAAGGAGCTAGGGCGCAAGGATGACCTTGAAACGTGGTTTTACATGCAAGTGGAGCTAACACGGGGTCACTTACCATGGGCAAGTGTCCAAGACATGCATGAAGTAGGGCGTCTCAAGGAAGCCAATAGACGAGATGGATCACTCTTTGCTGGCTGTCCACCGCAGTACCCACAGATGCTTCAGTACATTGACAGTCTCCAGTATTGGGATCAGCCTGACTATGAGCTCCTGTATAATCTCATCCGCCAAGCCTGTGATGCCAATGGAATCAAAGAATCAGACCCTTACGACTGGGAATCATGTCAACCCATGTTTCAGCCAATGTAGTAAGCAAAACCTGACATATTGTCCTTAATAATATTTATCCCACTTGATTATCTATTTTCTTGATTGTACCTCTAATTGTGTCTGTCTCTTATACATCTTTTCAATGAAAATAAATATGAATTTATTTTCTTGAATTTTAAATATTTAATCCATACATTATTATATTTGAATATACATTCAACAGCATGAATCAGGAGAATGTTTGATGAAAATTAATAAACTGTTCATAGTCTTTCCACCAAAAACTGCAGGAACACCCACTAACCGTCTCACAACATGAATTTGAAAAGTGGTTCCAAAAATTGTGCAGTTCAAAATTGAATGAATATTGCAAGGCTTCTACTCCACCAGGCCACGGCATTCCATCAGACACTCCCCTCTTCAGCACAAGAGTGTACAAAAACAGCATCTGCACAAAGTGCTGATCCCATTTGTTTCTGTGCTGAAAATATAATGCCCATGCCACACACTGCCCTTCCTGAGTACCTGATGGAAGGACAAGGCCTGGTGGGGGTGAATCCTTGCTAGACCCATTCCATTTTGAACTGCACTATTTTTGATACCAAATTTCAAATTCATGCCGTGAGCCCGTTAGTGGGTTTTTCAATTTTTGGTAGATAGACCAAATAATGTTTAAATCTTAAGCATTGGATTCAAATTCGCAAAACCACTAGAAGTCATTTTACAGCAGATCATTGTGAGCGTTTCCTGATATATAGATCACCCTGTATACATATCACCACGGACAAGAAGTGAGCAACATGTAAAGCGGCACGCGGTCGAAAAAGTTTAGGATGTTGCATGTAAGACGCTTCGCATGAGATCTGCCCTGATAGTTAGAAAATAAGATTAGGATTGGAAGAATAATCTAGAAGCGACTTCACAGCAGGCAGGAAGGGCCCGCGTTTGCCACCATCCACCTCAGCCGGCAGAGTCCTTCACCAGCCCTCCGCCCTGCCTGGCCACATCTTCCGCCGCACCCCGCCCAGTAAGCCTGTCACTAAATGATGGCGTATTCGTAGGCCAGGGTCAATGAATGGGAAGACTATTGGACAGTTATACTATGACTTCTAGTTTCTGGTAAATGGTACTTCACCTTTGATAGAGCGAGCCATGCATATGAGAAAACACTTATGGATGAGGGACAGGTTTGATACCAGTCTCCGCCTTCTGAGGCTCTCCAGCCCGAGATGCTCCAGGCGTCCTTGATAGCCATTGACTGGCATTTTCAGATGGCAGCGCCTAAATGTATACCGGGTGAGCTGCCTTTGGATGCTCTCTATGCGCATTGCTTCCGTTGGCGTCGCTGGTGACCAAATGGATGCGGCATATTCGATGAGTGGGCGTACATAGGTGGTGAATGCTCTGGTTAAGGCTGCTGGTGATGAAGAAGATGGCAGGCAAAATCGGCATTGTTTATAGAGGCGTTTATGTGGGCTGAATATTTCATGCTTGCACTCAGCAGCACTCCTAAGTCGTGAACTCCGCTGCCTGAAGCAGTATGAATTTCGCTGCCACCCACTTCGTAGACAGGGCAGCTTCCATCTCCAATCCTGTAGCTGGTGCATTTTGTGGGCGCTAGTGTGAGCTGCCAGTCGGAGGCCCAGCCTGTAAGGATTCGTCGGGCATGCGATAAAGCTGCTGGATTGCTAGAGACCAAGCGTATGTTGTCAGCATATAGACCTAAGCTCTGAATGGCTGAAAGTGAGATGATCAGAGGTAGGACATAGGTGCTGAAAAGGATTGAAGATCTCGATCTGCCATTCTGCCATGGACAATGGATGATGTTACTTCAACAGGGCTAGAAAAGGGTATTGCCTACTTTCATTCTCATTGTTCTGCCGGCCACAAACTCACTTATCCACCTCAGTACAAGACCCAAGGCTCACTGCTGCTGCCGCATGAAAAAGTTATGGGTGTTCTTCAGAAAGATCTCCCTAAATTTTTATTACCTTTCAGGAAAAAAAGTTTATCCAAATCCATTGAGAATTCGCCATTTCTCAGCATACCCCATGTTTCAACCTTTCTACCCAAAAAGTAATATTTCAATTGCACCGGGACCAGATCCACCCCTCCAGATCTTCCTAAAATTTTATTACATTTCCGGAAAAAGTTTGTCCAAATCCGTTGAGAATTCGCCAGTGGACAGCATTTCCAGATACACACATATATATATATATATATATATATATATATATAATATTTACTTAAAACTTAAAAATTCCACAACATTTTAATTGGGTTAAAACTAAAATAAAATAATAAAAAACGTTGAAATAAAGGTAATTTTAAAAACCTCAAATCTGGGAAATATTTGAATGATACGTATGTGGATTAAAAACAGGAATAAATCCAGACCCATTTCTGTCCAGGTCATATGCACGTAGTCGAGCATAATCGGAGCATCGAACACAATACAGTTCATTCAATACCACAAAAGCGCACTCTTGTTCTGAGTTTGTTGCTAGCGGTGAATGACAGTTTCCACATTAAGCACATTATGTGCACCATATTCCAGCTTCACCAATTTGCCCAACCGCAACAAATATTATCAAGATGTATTTGACATGACTTGCATTTTATTGTAACTTGGTCCAGCTCCGATGTGACAGAACATTGCTTTGCTTTCTTTAGAACATTGCCTTATTACTGAAATTGTGAATCTCCGCTTCAGTGTGTTTTGTCTCTTAGCTGATCTCATTATAATGTTTGCAATCAATATAGCTTGGGCATCAAGGTGATGAAATTTATTGGATTCATATTACCATGAAACTACCTTGGGCTATAAGGCGATGAAATGAAATTTGACTCTTATTGTGAAATTATATTTACAAAATTTTGAACGTCTAACAAGTATATGGCGCATAGCGCAATAGGTGACCGCGGAGCACACCACCTTCCAGCTTACAATATGAATGCATGAAATTTCGCCACTCCAAAGGGCAAGTCTATGGTTTCTCACCCATTTTCAAAAGTAAGCACAGATTTGGAATCGCTATATATGACTTGTGAACAAAAAAACTCAAGTCTTCTGTTCAATTCTGAGCCGTTCAGCTGTTACTGATTATTGATGCCATTGCCATGCGTGAAAGTTTGTCACTCAAGAGGGTAAGTCTGTGGTTTCTCAACCATTTTCGAAAGTAAGCACAGATTTAGAATCGCTATATATGACTTGTGAACAAAAAAACGCAAGTCCTCTGTTCAATTCTTAGCCGTTCAGATGTTACTGATTATTGATGACATGGCCGTGCGTGAAAGTTTGTCACTCAAGAAAGTAAGTCTGTGGTTTCTCAACCATTTTCAAAAGTAAGCACAGATTTGGAATCGCTATATACGACTTGTGAACAAAAAAACTCAAGTCTTCCGTGCAATTCTCAAGATTACAGGAGCTACAGCGCAAAAACGGTATATTGCAATTTTCAAGCCTTTCTACCCAAAAAAGTAATGTTTCAAATGCTCAGATTCCGGTTCCACCCCTCCAGATCTTCCTAAAATAGCATTACCTTTCAGGAAAAAAAAGTTTGTCCCAATTCGTTGAGAATTCGGTGAGGACCAGCATTACTAGAAATACATATATATATATATATATATATATGAGGACAAAAGTTGAGTAACCTCTATAGACCGCGGCGCGGCCCTTCGGGCCGCTCCGCGGTCAAAAAGCTCAGAGAGCTCAGAAAATTTTCACCATTATAATATTGTAATGTTATGGCAGATTAAAGTAACGCTTGAAAAACTTTAAATAATTTGTGCAGATGTCTGCATTAAAATTTCCATCAATTTTGGCAACAAAAGAAAAAGCTGGGAAAACTAATAAACTTAGTTTTTCAAAATAATATTTTTTCATTGTAATGCGTATTGTTTTTCTCAATATTAACCAATATTTAGTTTTTATTTTTAGCTCTATCTGAGCAATCATCCTAAGGTGTCCAAAATTTTCTGGGCTAGCTTAGCTTTTTAGAGGTTCAAAATTTTGTAAGTATAATTTCACAATAAGAGTCAAATTTAAATTCGCCTTATAGCCCAAGGTAGTTTCATGATAATATGAATCCAATAAATTTCATCACACTGATGCCCAAGCTAAGAGACAAAACACACTGAAGTGGAGATTCACAATTTCAGTAATTTCATACACTTTGAACAGCCACTTGAAGCCAAATATATACAATGCTTTAAGATTAAGTTTATGATGAGCTGCTTGTTCACCACAGCCTGGTAGAAGACCAAGGCAGAAAAGGAGAATGCTGAAGAGCACCCTCCACGTGACCTGTATCAACATCAATGGGCTCCTCAGCCGGAGATATGAGCTAG
>JASANA010009288.1:0-12631 GCA_030248095.1 Ptycholaimellus sp. GST1_10 | reverse complement strand
TTGTTGGGGGTGGGGGTTTTGGGGGGGGTGGGAGGGTTGGGGGTGGTGTGGGGGTTTGGCGGTTTGCAAGAAGCCTTTGGCTGAACAAGAGATGAAATTACTGAAATTGTGAATCTTCGATTCAGTGTTTTATTTACTCTTGAAGCTGGTTTTTTAACGCCTTGCACGAAATGGCTTGGGCATAAAGGTAATGAAATTTTTTGATTCACCCGACATGATTTAGCTTGGGCTATAAGGTGATGAAATTAAATTTTAAAAAATTATCATGAAATTATGCTTACTCAACTTTAAACTTTTCTAAAGAGCTAAGAGAGCCCAGAAAGTTTTCACTGTTTTATTATTGTAATTTTATGGCATGGAAAAGCATGAAAAGCATGAAAAACCAATTAATTTGCCCAAATTATCTGCATTACAATATTTATCATACGAAATTTATGTTGGTAGCAAAAACTAAAAATTAGGAAAATTCTATAAAAACAATTATTTAAAATTATATTTTTTCATTAATCATTTTTTTTGCAATGTTAATCATTGTTTAGTTTTAGTTTTTAGTTTTATCTGAACAATCATCCTAAGGTGTGCAAAATTGTCTGGGCTCTCTTAGCTCTTTAGAAAAGTTTAAAGTTGAGTAAGCATAATTTCATGATAAGATTTTAAAATTTAATTTCATCACCTTATAGCCCAAGCTAAATCATGTCGGGTGAATCAAAAAAAATTTCATTACCTTTATGCCCAAGCCATTTTAGGTGCAAGCATTAAAAAGAGACCAGCTAAGAGTAAATAAAACACTGAATCGAAGATTCACAATTTCAGTAATGGAAGTGGTTTCCTGCTATCTCATCACTTTCCTTTTTAATCACTCAGCACTTTCTAGCAATACGCAACGGTTCAAAAGCAGCATAAATATACAGTTAACCACAATGTGGTAGGTCATGCAAATTGGATCCTTAATTGTGGCTAGTTCTTCAGTTAGCCACAATGTGGTAGGTCGTGCAAATTGGATCCACAATTGTGGTTAGTTCTTAAGTTAGCCACAATATGGTAGGACGTGCAAATTGGATCCACAATTGTGGTTAGTTCTTCAGTTAGCCACAATATGGTAGGTCATGCAAATTGGATCCACAATTGTGGTTTGTTCTTCAGTTAACCACAATGTGGTAGGTCATGCAAATTGGATCCTTAATTGTGGTTAGTTCTTCAGTTAGCCACAATGTGGTAGGTCGTGCAAATTGGATCCACAATTGTAGTTAGTTCTTCAGTTAGCCACAATGTGGTAGGTCGTGCAAATTGGATCCACAATTGTGGTTAGTTCTTCAGTTAGCCACAATGTGGTAGGTCATGCAAATTGGATCCACAATTGTGGTTAGTTCTTCAGTTAGCCACAATGTGGTAGGTCGTGCAAATTGGATCCACAATTATGGTTAGTTCTTCAGTTAGCCACAATGTGGTAGGTCGTGCAAATTGGATCCACAATTGTGGCTAGTTCTTCAGTTAGCCACAATGTGGTAGGTCGTGCAAATTGGATCCACAATTGTGGTTAGTTCTTCAGTTAGCCACAATGTGGTAGGACGTGCAAATTGGATCCAGAATTGTGGTTAGTTCTTCAGTTAACCACAATGTGGTAGGTCGTGCAAATTGGATCCTTAATTGTGGTTAGTTCTTCTGTTAGCCACAGTATGGTAGAACGTGCAAATTGGATCCACAATTATGGTTAGTTCTTAAGTTAGCCACAATGTGGTAGGTCGTGCAAATTGGATCCACAATTGTGGTTAGTTCTTCAGTTAGCCACAATATGGTAGGTCATGCAAATTGGATCCAGAATTGTGGTTAGTTCTTCAGTTAACCACAATGTGGTAGGTCATGCAAATTGGATCCTTAATTGTGGTTAGTTCTTCAGTTAGCCACAATGTGGTAGGTCGTGCAAATTGGATCCACAATTGTGGTTAGTTCTTCAGTTAGCCACAATGTGGTAGGTCATGCAAATTGGATCCACAATTGTGGTTAGTTCTTCAGTTAGCCACAATGTGGTAGGTCGTGCAAATTGGATCCACAATTGTGGCTATTTCTTCAGTTAGCCACAATGTGGTAGGTCGTGCAAATTGGATCCACAATTGTGGTTAGTTCTTCAGTTAGCCACAATGTGGTAGGTCGTGCAAATTGGATCCACAATTGTGGCTATTTCTTCAGTTAGCCACAATGTGGTAGGTCGTGCAAATTGGATCCACAATTGTGGTTAGTTCTTCAGTTAGCCACAATGTGGTAGGTCATGCAAATTGGATCCACAATTGTGGTTAGTTCTTCAGTTAGCCACAATATGGTAGGACGTGCAAATTGGATCCACAATTATGGTTAGTTCTTAAGTTAGCCACAATGTGGTAGGTCGTGCAAATTGGATCCACAATTGTGGTTAGTTCTTCAGTTAGCTACAATGTGGTAGGTCGTGCAAATTGGTTCCACAATTGTGGTTAGTTCTTCAGTTAGCCACAATGTGGTAGGTCATGCAAATTGGATCCACAATTGTGGTTAGTTCTTCAGTTAACCACAATATGGTAGGACGTGCAAATTGGATCCAGAATTGCGGTTAGTTCTTCAGTTAGCCGCAATGTGGTAGGTCATGCAAATTGGATCTACAATTGTGGTTAGTTCTTCAGTTAGCCACAATATGGTAGGTCATGCAAATTGGATCCACAATTGTGGTTTGTTCTTCAGTTAACCACAATGTGGTAGGTCATGCAATTTGGATCCACAATTGTGGTTAGTTCTTCAGTTAGCCACAATGTGGTAGGACGTGCAAATTGGATCCAGAATTCGAAATTGGATCCACAGGTTCCACCCTTCCAGATCTTCCTAAAATAGCATTACCTTTCAGGAAAAAAAAAGTTTGTCCCAATCCGTTGAGAATTCGCCCGTGGACAGCATTTCCAGACATATACCTACCTACATATATCAGGACAAAAGTTGAGTAACCTCTATAAAATGTAAAAAATGCAAATGGGAAATCGTCTTTTGCCAAAGTCCCAAATGGAACACATGGAAATGTTAAATCACTCGGTGACCGGCCACTTGGAATTTTCCATTTCCCATTTGGATTCCATTTGGCCATCATTGCTTGTGAATCAAAAAACCAAAGTCTTCAGTGCAATTCTCAGCCATTCAGCTGTTACTGTTTATTGATGCTATTGGTGAGCATGAAAGTTTGTCACTCAAGATGATGGCTGAACAGTCTTGAGAGTCTGGTGGCGCTCCAGCCCCAATGAGGTAAAAATGAAACAATAACGAGTATTTAAATGAAAAAAAGTATATGGCGCAGAACGCAATAGGTGAGAGTATGCCTGTGGTTTCTCAGCCTTTTTGAAATGAAAGCACATATTTAGAATCGGTATATATGACTTGTGAAACAAAAAACCAAACTATTGTGTGTAATTTTCAATAATAAAGGTGTTACAACACAAAAACGATATATTGCAAGCCTTTTTACCCAACAAATGTTTTGTTTCAACTCTTTGGAAAACGGTTCCTTCTCTCTAGATCTTCCTAAAATGGCATTAACTTTCAGGAAAAAGAAAGTATGTGAAGATCCGGTGAGAATTCGCCCGTTCCCAGCATTTACAGATACCTACATATATGAGGATCAAAAATCAAATCAAAAATTTGAACATCAATAAATCCCTGGTTTTTCTATAAGATTAGCTCAATTTTAGCAGGTACGTTTGTTGAGGCGGTATCTTTAAGCTGTTAAAAGAAATTTAGAAATAATATTCATTATATTTCGATTTAAGACCATAAACCTTAAATCATGATGTTTCAAGTACTCGGAGAAGCTTGTGGGTCAGCTTTCTTTCAAGCAAGTGTACTTACCAGCAGCTATGAGACAGGACAAAACATTTTATTAATCATAAAGTTGGGCTGAAAAAATGTGCAGAAGTTGTGTGGTAATGGTCGAAAACATGAGTCTTGAAGCAACAATCAACCATGCAACTGAGAAAATTTAATAACGTAGCTTGAGCTTATTACTTGGAACAAAGGCCACCCTTTTATTTATGTATACCTGCACATGAGCACTTTTATATCTCTGTCCATCCGTACATATGTTCTCATTTTTTGTACATGCACATGCGTTTTCAGTATGTACCCAGACCATTATTGTGTTATTGCGCTTTGTGGCAAAATAAACCCAACCTTAAGTGGTTTTAACTGAAATGAAACACACAGCTTACAATTGCAAGTGGGAACATGCTGTGGTTGGAAATGATTTGATGGACTGGCACAAAAATTGCACTATATACTTACATATAAAGCCATATACCATAACTTTTATCTAAAAGCTAAATCTGAGAGAGCTTTTCAGACTGCTCTGGAGTCATATATCTACATAAAATGGAAACTCGATTGAAAAAGTGAATATCTTGAACTGTGCCTTTTAGAATTATATTTGGTAAAGTTATTTTTTTAATACCTAATTTAATTAGATTGTTTTTAAATTTATTTTGCTGTATTTGGTGTGTTCAGAAAACAATTAACATAAATGTTTAGAATAGTCGATTAACCGAAATATAAGCGATGTCGGTGCCACAGGAACTCTCTCAAAGCATTACTCCTACTCAAGATTCATACATTTCAAAAGATATGGAACATTTAATTTCAAGACGATCTGGATTTGAATATTTCTACAAATTCATTGACTGGCCAAATAAAAACAACACAAAACCGCTGGGAATTGCACTTGCATCTCACTTTCACCGGGTTTTTGTCAAAGAAGTCAAAGCTAATTCCTTAGGTGAAGATAAGCTTCAAGTATGTGACCGCATTGTTGCAATTAACAATTGTCCTGTTTCTGACAAAGATGTAGCTCGTTCCATTATCATAAAATCTGGTGGCCGCTTTGGTGCAATAATAGAACGCCCTGTTTCAGAAAATGCAAAAAGGGAATTTGCCATGGCTATTGGTCATGATTTACATCTAAGTATTAATGCATCAATGCCTGCTTCAAAATCTAATTCAGAAACTGCCCTAGAGCCAAGTGCAAACAAAATAGATCAACAAGGTGTTACTGACAGCAAAATACTATTAAACCACAGAGCGGACCAAAGCGTGGAAAGGAAAATTACTTCTGGCACTTTAACAGAAAATATAAAATGCAAATTTTCAGATACTGCAAAGCAACCAGCAGGTACAAAACTCGCGATTCGAAAAAGACCTCCACCGATTCTACTACCACCTGATGTAATGGAAATTGCAGCCAAACATATCGAAGAGCGCCAAACTCAAGAGTTTAAGCAACGAAAAATGGCCCCACCTATTCTCAAGAAAAGCGAAATTCGTAAAACTGGCTCCAAATGTAACTTTAATGATACGTTTGTGGAGGTGAGCATAGCATCTGACACACCAGATACCATTAACCTGAAGCACATTAAGAAACCAGAGCCCACGAAGCAAGAAATGATTAAAACTACATAGCAACTATATGCAAAATAACATTTTTATGTTCTGTCTCTGTTTAAATATTTATGATGTTACTTACTGAACTTTAAAAAATACATTCATCTGCGTAAACGAATACATTGTGATTATTGTATATTAGTGAAAATATTATTCAAATAGTTATTGTGATTTTTAATTATTATTGAACCTAACTAGTATTTCACAAATGTCTATGTACTTTTGCGTGGCCGAGGCCGCCTGCCGGGAGGGCAGGGGCAGTCAGAGCTCCGGAGGCCGGAGGGCATGGGTGCGGAGGCCCTGGAGCGTAGCCGAGCATGCGAAGCATGCGAGGCTAAGCGTAGGCGCCATAGCGCACGTGCCCGGAGGCCGGAGGAGCTCTGGGGGGGGGTTTCTTGCCTGGCGCGAGGGAGCAAAGCAACCGTCAGCGCCCAGGCCCTCTTTTCGACCCAGGTGTATGTTTTGATGGTTAATGCTAGATCTTGAAATTGATAAGGCTACTGCTCCTCACAGAAAAATCCGATCGCTCTGATTCTTTTTGCATTGGAAATAGCATCCTCGAATTAGTCTACACTGGCGAGAAACTGCCAAAAAGTTCACAATTTGGTATAGAAAAATGCAAAACAAAGTGCCGTCCGAACTCCTTCCCTGCTGCCCTGCTGCTGCTGCTGCTTCGCATCTGCTAATGAACAAGAGTAGGTATTCATTCAATTCATTCGACCCCCCCCCCATTGATTATAATACTTCAGTTAAACTGCGCAGAGTCATATGAACCAGTGGTGTAGTGGTGTAAGCGATTGGACAGCTAAATGTAACTGGCAAGTTCGATTCCTTCTCATTCTTTCACGTTTTTTGTATTTTTGACAGGAAGTAAAGCTCTTTTCTCCCAAAATCGATTGCCCCGAGCGTAAAAACAAGAAGATTTCGTTATTTTCAATTTTTTCTGTTTGAAAAAAATTTCAAAGAGGATTTTTAATTTTTAGAATTTTTTGAAAAAAATTTCAACTAAATTTATAACACACACTTCAAAAAACACAAACAAAAACAAAAATTTTATTTTTGCATGTTTAAAGTTTTCAAGGTATCATTGGCAAGCCAAAAGTAAGCTCTTTTCTCCCAAAATCGATTGCCCCGAGTGTAAAACCAACGAATTTCCCAATTATTTTGTGTTTGCCAATAATTTTGCATAGCATTTATCATTTTTAAAACTTTAAATTAATTCATTTATTCATCAATTACTTTTTACGTATATATTTATTTATCTAAAAAAATTTTAACTAAATATATAACCAACAATGTAAAAAATAAAGGACATATATTTGACATAATTTTATTTTTGCATGTTTAAAGTTGGGGAAATTAAAGGTACCATCGGCAAGCCGAAAGTAAGCTCTTTTCTCCCAAAAATCAACTGCCCCGAGTATAAAGACCAGGAAATTTTCCTACTACTAATGGAATCTGCTGTGTCATCTGTATTTTGTTTGAGCGCGCATGAAAAGAGCCTTGAAACTGCGCGCAAAAACGAAATGCAAATGCCCACAAGCAGATTCCATTAGTAGTATGAAAATTTCCTGGTCTTTATACTCGGGGCAGTTGATTTTTGGGAGAAAAGAGCTTACTTTCGGCTTGCCGATGGTACCTTTTATATATATATATATATATATATATATATATATTGTGGTTCCAGAGCCCGGACTCAACGGTTTTTCAACCAAATTGGCTGAAATTTTGTATGAAAGTCCGTCTGGGTGGTGGGTAGGAGGGTTTTTCTGGGCATGGTCTAATTTTGATTTGTTCTGGATTTATGATCGAAAAACCTCGAAAATGGAGACCTTAAAATTCGAAAATTTTCGAAAAATTGTATTTAACTTTTATTAATCAATAATTTTTATTTTTATTATTATTTATCATTTAAAAAGACCTCAGAAACCAAAACTAGACCTAAACCAATTTGATACTTTTTACTTCTTTGGGTTATTTTAGAATTTCTTGGGCCGAAATGCTGATTACTCAATTCAGTGCTTAACAAGGTGGACAAGGCCGCGCATCTATTGGCGATAGCCGATAATACCTTGTTGTACATACTAAGGCCTATATAATTACTCACTTTTTAAAGAGCATTTGAAGAGCTCGCAAGCATAGGTGGTGACCTTGTTGAGCTGGTAGTTCTGCTAGGCTCCGCTTACCCCCGCGCCGCGGTCTCCCTTCCCCTCCCCTTCCCCTCCCCATTGCCCTTCAAAGCTCCTCTCTGCCTCCTCCTATTCACTGTTTGTCTTTGAGCATGTGGAAGAAAGAAAGCTTTGGCGGTGGCTTTTGGCGGTGGCGGTGGCAAGTGTGGTGCCGGCGGGGAGAGGAGGTCGCATGGGGACCTGCAGGAGCACTACCTCGAGTGGCGTGGATGGAGGCGGAATAAGCAACGAAGCGAGGCTGTCGGGTGCTCTGGACCTGCCTTCCCTGTCAGGACGGACAAGGCCTTCCACCTCTTCCAGCCCTTCATCAGCTTCATCAACATTCTGTGGCTCCAGCTGGGGGTCAAATACCATAGCACGTGTTTCAGGAGGAGCTAAACAGGACAAGCTTGTAATTCAAATCATAACATGCTCGGAAAGAAGGATTGATAGAGCTGTCTTGTATTTTTTGATAACCCCGTTTGATACCCCTGCCTCAACTAACATTTAACTCATTGTTGCCGATGCCCGAGTTGCTGCACCAGACGCTGCACTTCCAGAGCAAATTACTGAAGCACAGTTTGATCAGGCCGCTCCTAGTTAAATCTTAATCTTTCGTAAATCTTAAATCTTTCCATCTTTATTAATTTACAATACGTCCCCATTTTGTTTTTGACCGCGGAGCGACCCGAAGGGCCGCTCCGCAGTCTATAGAGGTTACTAAACTTTTGTCCTCATATATATATATATATATATATATATATCTGTATCTGGAAATGCTGGGAACGGGCGAATTCTCAACGGATCTTGACAACCTTTTTTTTCCTGAAAGCTTATAAAATTTTAGGAAGATCTGGCAAAGGGGAACCGGGTTTTGAGCAATTGAAAATTTATTTTTGTGGGTAGAAAGGCTTGAAAACTGCAGTATAGAGTTTTTGCGCTGTAGCACCTCTATTCTTGAGAATTGCGCAGAATACTTTGTTTTTTGATTCACAAGTCATACATACCGATTCTAAATCTGTGCTTACTTTTGAAAATGGTTGAGAAACCACAGACTTACACTCTTGAGTGACAAACTTCCACGCATGCCAATAGCATCAATAAACAGTAGCAGCTGAACGGCTAAGAATTGCACAAAAGACTTTGGTTTTTTTATTCACAAGTCATACATACCGATTCTAAATCTGTGCTTACTTTTGAAAATGGTTGAGAAACCACAGACTTACACTCTTGAGTGACAAAATTCCACGCATGCCAATAGCATCAATAAACAGTAGCAGCTGAACGGCTAAGAATTGCACAAAAGACTTTGGTTTTTTGATTCACAAGTCATATATACCGATTCTAAATCTGTGCTTGCTTTTGAAAATGGTTGAGAAACCATAGACTTTCCCTCTTGTGTGACAAACTTTCATGCATGGCAATAGCATCAATAATCAGTAGCAGCTGAACGGCTAAGAATTGCACAGAAGACTTTGGTTTTTTGATTCACAAGTCATATATACCAATTCTAAATCTGTGCTTACTTTTGAAAATGGTTGAGAAACCACAGACTTTCCCTCTTGAGTGACAAACTTTCATGTGTGCCAATAGCATCAATGAGCAGTAGCAGCTGAACGGCTGATAATTGCACAGAAGACTTTGGTTTTTTGATTCACAAGTCATACATGCCAATTCAAATCAAGTCATACAATCAAAAGAACCTCTGCTTACTTTTGAATTTGGCTGAGAAACCACAGACTTACCCTTTTGAAATAAAATGTTCACTCTTTGCAATGAAAACATTCCTTAATTTTTGCCATCTGCTATGGGTTAATGTGGAAGGGGAAATACGCTCCGCGGTCACCTATTGTGCTTTCCGCCATATACTTGTTGTCTGTTAATTTTTATACATGTATTTTCATTTGGAATATCGTACCATGTAAGCATCGGCCCCTCACTTCCCATCTTTAGCTTCACACGAATAGAAGAAGCCAGTCAGATAATGTTATGCCACCCTTTTCTAGCCATGAAAATGACTATAATTCCAACGTTGCACATTATTTTGTACTATTCAGAGCTGCAAACAATGGTCATGTATTCATCCAATCGCCTTGTGTTCAAACAAGGTATTATTGGCTGTTGCCAAGAGATGCGCGGCCTTACTTCAGGATTCCACCCAGATGAACCTACATGCCATAATTCAGCAGATTTCAATGAAAAACCATGAATTTATCAATATTTAAATTTTTGAACATCAAAATTTTAGGTTATTGATTATAAATCAATAAATAATAAAAATTTTCAAAATTCCTTATAGTAGCATCAAGATATTACCACGACAGGGGTATATGCCAAAACTCGACTGATTTTATTGAAAAACCATGGTTTTATGCATGTTCAAATTTTTGAAACATCAAGATTTTGATTTTTGACTATAAATCAAAAAATTATAAATATTTCAAAAATTCCTTTGAATGCCAGCTTTGAAATGTTACTTAGACAGACGTATCTGCCAAAAATCAGCTAATTCCATTGAAAAACCAGTGACTTAGGAATTTTCGTATTTTGAAACATCAAAAAATTGAGTTTTGGGCGAAAATAAAAAAATTACGCCAAGCACCAAAAATGGTCCCGAGGCACCGCCTAGGCGGACCTTCATGCAAAAAATCAGCCAATTTCGTTGAATATATATATATGCGGACAGACGGACGCAAAAATGGGGTAACTGCTTAAGAGCCATTTTATGTAAAGTCTTAGACATCCCCAACTTATAGTTGGAAAAGTGGATTTTCCAAGTTTTCAAGATGATAACCCAGGATGATAGAGGGGTCATTTGCGATCACCCTCCCGTTGGAATTTTAGAAAAAGACCTTTCCTAGCCGGAGATATGGTCAAAAATGTAAACTGAGTCAAAAAATTTAGTCCATTTTGGCAAAATCTGAGTTTCTGGCAAATTTGGCTTCAAAGCACAGCTAAAATCCATTCAATACCCAACTTCCGCATACCATTGTCAACCTAAGGACCTAACAAGTAAGTTTCTGTCAAAATGTCAGCCATTTTTAGGTGATTTTTGTAAAATATGACCCAAGAAAGGTCAATTTCACAGATTTCGCATTTTCAAAAAAAGCGATATTTTTTCAATTTTCACAAAATTTTTGGTTAAATGCACCCCAATGCACCTCATTTTCAAATTGTACACATTATTTGGAACATTTTGATACCCATTTTGTATGTAACAATGGAAGCAGATAGGAGTAACAGCCTTTCGAACTCAGTCACCTCCATAAATGCCCTATGTTATAACATAGGACGCTTCAGCTGTGGTAAAATTTTTGCACTCAAAAACGTCCTGCTCATCCAAAAAGCAATATAAACCCAATTCCTTTTCAGGTTTGCTCAATCTAATCCTTAGGCATGTTTTGATGCTAAAAGATTACTGGTTGTGTCTCAATTTTTCCTCAACTGGGCCCATTTTTGACAGCAAGTCCGAGTTTAGCCCTATGCTATAACATAGGCAAAAAATGACCAAAATTTTTTTTGTCTTGAAATTCAAACGCAATGCCCAAAACTCAAAGAACTAACTCAGATACACCTAAAAATACCTTTTTTATAGCCATTATTTGAAAATATAACAATTTAAACTGTCTTAATTTATGGTCATTTTAAGCTGAAAATTGGCCAATTTCAGCATCATATCATCTTAAATTAAATTACAAAACATAGGGTAAAATTGATATTTTTAGGTGTATCTGAGTTAGTTCTTTGAGTTTTGGGGCGTTGCGTTTGAATTTCAAGACAACAAAAATTTTGGTCATGTTTTGTTATGTTATAGCAGTTAAGTTTCGAAACTACTGTCAAAAATGGGCCCAGTTGAGGGAAAATTGAGACGCGACCAGTAATCTTTTGGCATCAAAAACATGCCTAAATTAATTCACGAGCCTGAAAAGGAATTGGGTTTATATTGCTTTTTGGATGAGCAGGACGTTTTCTTTAGTCCAAAAATTTTTACCACAGCTGAAGCGTCCTATGTTATAACATCAGGCATTTATGGAGGGTGACTGGGTTCAAGTTCGAACCTCCTATCTGCTTCCATTGTTACATACAAAATGGGTATCAAAATGTTCCAAATAATGTGTACAATTTGAAAATGAGGTGCATTGAGGTGCATTTTAACCAAAAATTTTGTGAAAATTGAAAAAATATTGCTTTTTTTTGAAATGTGAAAAGTCTGTGACCTTTCTTGGGTCATATTTTACGAAAAATCACCTAAAAAATGGCTGAATTTTAGACGGAATTTTACTTGTTTAGGTCCTTAGGGTTGACAATAGATGCGGAAGTGTCTTGATATTGAATGGATTTTAGCTGTGCTTTTGAAGCCAAATTTGTCAGAAAACTCAAGTTTGCCAAAATGGACTAATATTTTTTTGACTCAGTTTACATTTTTTGACCATATCTCCACTAGGAAAGGTCTTTTTCTAAAAATTCCAACGGGGAGGGTGATCACAAATGACCCATTTATAATCATAGGGTTTTGGGAAAACTGAAAATTGACTTTTCCAGCTATATTTGACTCATTACATAAAGGGCCTCTTAAGCTGGCCTTGGCCGGCCGCCGCTTCGGGCAGGGCGTCAGATCTCTTCCGGCCTCCGGGCACGGGTGCTACGGCCCCTACGCTTCGCCTAGCATGCTTCGCATTCATGCCCTGCCCATGCCCTCTGACTGCCCTGCCCTCCGCGGCAGGCGGCCTGCGGCCGCGCAAAAATATGCAACAATCTTAATACTTTCACTGAATCGCATGCAGATTGATAAATGAATGGTCAGAAACCATCACACTTCTCTAATGATTTTGGTTTATATTTTCGTGATTGTCACTGCTGGAACTCTTGGATATTTTATACGATGTTTAGAAGGAAGAAACAGTAAAATATTATCGCAAGTTAAATCAGACTCAAGCCAGCATAAATCAAACACAAGGAAAATTCATACTGTAAATCAACATAACTACTATAGGTACGGATCTGGCCCCTTCGGCAGAGTATTA
>JASANA010009287.1:0-14046 GCA_030248095.1 Ptycholaimellus sp. GST1_10 | reverse complement strand
GTGTCTTGGCTAAGATTACGTATTGCTGAGGAAGGCAGGAAGGAGAGAAGGAGAGGGGAGTGATGATACCTTGTGCTTGTTGTAGCCGGTGGTGTTGAGGAGTAGATGTATGAGGGTGGTGTCGTTGGTGCAGTTCCGCTCGGGGTCCATGTACTTCTCCACCATTGCCTCCAGCTCCAGGTCATCAAAGCTTCAAATACCCTCCCCTTCTCCCTCCCCATTGATTCAGCCAGCCAGCCTAATTCATTCTCATGACGTTTTTATTGATCAGAATAGAATTGCAATGTGTTAGTGCAAATGAATACCTGAACATATTGAAGGAAGCAACAGAGCCGATGATGGAAGTGACAAAGATGGCGGCAATGACAGGTCGGTAGTGATCTCTTCTGCTTCTCCACTCCATCGACCTACTCCCTCCTGATTCCTCCTCCTCTCCCCAACTGCCGATTATTCATCTTTCTTCGTTTTGGACTGGGAGCCGACGGTATCAACACTGTTCATATCCTTCCTGCCTTCCTCGCTGCCTCTTCCTGCCTTCCTCGCTGCCTCTTCCTGCCTTCCTCGCTGCCTCTTCCTGCCTTCCTTCCCTGCATGCTGCTTTGCAGACGACCACACCCTGGGCACTCGAGAAACACCAGCCGGCAACAACTCCCGCCTCATCAACGAAGGCAATGGCTACGGCGTCGAGCTGCAAGAGTTTGACATGTACTGCGTCCCCAATGCCGGGGACTGCGGTGCCACTCTGCCCCTTGCCTCCGTCCAACTACCCGGTTCCTCTCTATCTTACCACCTCACCTCTTCCTTCCCTTCTTCAACTCCCTCCCTTCTTCCACTTGAGGCGTGGACACTGCGATGTGGACAGCGGTAGCAGAGCGCGATCGTCTCGTCGCCCTCGGCTATACAGTCCAGACCCTCCAGTACTGCTACATCTGGGACCCAGCTCTCTACCGAAAAATGCATCCCCTAACCCCCTTCTTGATCCAGAATATTTCCACATTTCTACCATACCCGCCCAGGCCAGATGATTTGTATAATATTTTCTGCTGCTTAGAAGAGTTGGCGCTAATTCAGCTGCCGTAAATCTCAGTGTTGTCAAAACAAGGCGCCAGTAATCAACCTCTGGAAATTTTTCGTGACTCTTAAAAGTTGACAATGATGAACTGCGCAGTTTTCACCTGCGTCCCATTCAAATAGCAATGCATCGCAGAGCGAACTTCAGTCGCTAGTCCGCTCCTGATCAGGCGAAGGAAGAAAGGAAGAAGATGAGGAGATGCTGAGCGAACTCCTCTTTGCTCTTTCCGGCTTTTCTGACGGCCAGATCTTCTTGCCTCCAGCGTCGGAGCAGGCTGCAGCCAGAGTTCAGCTCAATACTTCGGCCAGAGTTGAGCTGAATGAGTTCACATCCAGTGATTGCCAGCCTGAGTCCTGCCCAACGTCATCTCCTCGTCCTCTCCTCCCCCTCCTTCAGCTTCCACAGGAGCCCCAGTAAGAGTTGCAGGAAAGCCTGGTGCCCCTCTGCGACGCCGTGCTAGCCTTGAACGCAGCCTCGGAATCCCTCTACGAGGCCAGCCAGTGGGAAAGAGGCCGTTACGCTACTGCTGCTCTTAGAGGCCTCCAGGCACTGCTCCACGACTACTTGGCTCTGCTGGCAGGCCTGGAGCCTGCGGAGATCAGGTTGGCCCTTTCCTCTTTTCCTGGCCTTGAACGCAGCCTCGGAATCCCTCTACGAGGCCAGCCAGTGGGAAAGAGGCCGTTACGCTACTGCTGCTCTAGAGGGCCTCCAGGCACTGCTCCACGACTACTTGGCTCTGCTGGCAGGCCTGGAGCCTGCGGAGATCAGGTTGGCCCTTTCCTCTTCCTGGCCTTGAACGCAGCCTCGGGAATCCCTCTACGAGGCCAGCCAGTGGGAAGCAGGCCAGTTACGCTACTGCTGCTCTTAGAGGCCTCCAGCACTGCTCCACCACTACTTGGCTCTGCTGGCAGGCCTGGAGCCTGCGGAGATCAGGTTGGCCCTTTCCTCTTCCTGGCCTTGAACGCAGCCTCGGAATCCCTCTACGAGGCCAGCCAGTGGGAAAGAGGCCGTTACGCTACTGCTGCTCTTAGAGGCCTCCAGGCACTGCTCCACGGACTACTTGGCTCTGCTGGCAGGCCTGGAGCCTGCGGAGATCAGGTTGGCCCTTTCATCTTCCTGGCAGAGGAGCTCGTGGCAGAGGAGCTGGAGGTCTCTCAGTCTGTACGAGCTGAAAGTGGGCTGGCGGGGCAGTGGGAGGAGTTGCTGCCGAGACTGGCCCTCCTGGCTGCCAGACTGATGGGGTTGGAGAGCGCGGAGGATATGAAGGCCCTGGCCCTGGTGCAGGAGCCTAGTCTATGCGCCTCTGGCTCCGTTGTGCAGCGCCTGGCAGAGCCTTGTTTCCAGGTATTTCTTTCCTCTCCTTTTCTTCTCTGCCCCTTTGATAGGAGGAGGCTGGCTAGGTGCTGGCGGAAGATGTGGGCAGATGGTTGGGGAGCGGAGAGACGGCGCCCGCTTTCTGCATTTTCCGCTGCCATGCGGCGGCGGAGAGGTCAGAGCTGGGCGAGCCCTGGGACACCTTCCAACTACGCCCTGCCCTCCTCCCACTGCCCTCCATTTCTCTGCAGACCGGCAAGCTCCCTCTCTACCGCCAGTGGAGTGAGTATGGGGGATTGTGGGGAGTTGAGGCGAGGAGCTGCTGAGGCTAGGGCGCTGGGTCTGGCTGCTGGGACAGGGAGAGGAGAAAGAAGAGCGAAAGGTCAGCTGGCGTCAAGCCTGGGCCCCGCGCGTGGCGGCGGAGTGTCGTCGACTTCTGCTCCAGCCGCAGAGTCCTCTGCTCAGAGCTTCCGCCTTGGCCAGAGCCTTGGGCGGCTGGCAGGAAGAGGTGGGCAGTCAGTGAGAGAAGCAGGGCGCATAGAAACTGGAAACTGTGACTAGGTATCGAGGGAGCTGTGGCGGAGGATGGGAAGTGGGGAGGAGCTGAGGGCAGGGGTTGCGTTGCTGCGGGACTGGCACTGCCTCGGCCACGGCCTCTACTGGAGCCAGCTGCTTGCGTTTCACCTCCTCCTCCTCCTACCTCCCACTCCATGGCCATGACAATCATTCCAGTCTCGGAGCGGCTCTTGAGAGAGCCGGTCGGGCGCTACTCAGAGTTCAGACTGGGCAGCTTGCCTGGACCGCCTGAGCGACTGCAAAGAGGACAGTGGGGCAGGCTGAGCCGGTGAGCACCTTAGTCTCTCCTTTGTCCCAGCCCCACTCAGCTTCTCTCATTGCAGCAGATGGTGCTCACAAGGTGCTCAGGCTCGTTGGAGGGAGGCGGGCTGGTGCTGGATACCCTGGGACTGGCCTGGACACCGTCCTGGCCTCTGGCCTATATCTTTCGCCTATCCGTTCATTGCTCATCTACCCACTCCGCCCACTCCATCAGCCCCTCAGGCTCTAGGTGCGGGAGGAGTTGGAGGCCAGCTGGTCTTTGCTGCTGCGTCTGCGTCTGGCCCAGCACCAGCTAAGCCTCCTCACCAGCTCACCTCAGCGTCGTCGCCTGCGCTCCCTCCCGCGACCTCTCTTCACAGCGTCCATCTTCACTTCCTGTTTTCTCTCTTCACCTCCATCCCCTTTTCACCTCCAGGCTGCACTGCCTTCGCCTGGGTCTCAGTCGACTGCTGGGACAGTTCATGCTCTACGCTCAGGTTCGCTTAGCTTGTTCCCAGGGATGACTGGGAAGGAAGTTGGGGTGGGGTGTAGACGTGCGTGGTGGAGCAGGCGTTGGGCTGGCTGGGACGGGAGCTGGAAGGCGTGGAGGGGAGGGGCCAGCTTTCCTTCGCCCACCTTGCGGACCTCGTCGCCAGTGCCTCATCCTCAATTCAACCCTAGTCTCAGGCCCCAAAGACAGCTAAGCCTGCAGAAGCCAGCGCGGACATTCGCCACGGCCTCTTCCTGGACAACGAGCGGTTGGCCGACCATCTCACCGCCTTCTGTCGCCTGGCGGAGGACTTCTGGGCTTTGTCGGAGACGGTTTCCCCTTCTCCCTACTCTCCTCACTGATCCTATGGGCGCGATAGGTTCGGAGTTGCTTAGCGAAGGGATGGCGAAGGCGGGCGGGCAGGTGCACAGGCTGCAGTTGGAGCTGGATGTTGGGGCCGCTTGTGGCTGGCTGAAGAGCTTAGAAGAGGTGATCAGGGTTGCAGAGGAGAGGTGCTCTCTTCTGGACGGCGCTGAAAGGGGAGGCGGGGATTGGGGGAAGAAGAAGACTGCTGTCCCCCGCTCCTCGTCCTCCTAGACTTCAACGGCTGTCGCTCTGCCGTCGCCAACTTCTCGGCCAACCTCACCGCACCGCTCTACTCCCCTGCCTCTTCCCCTTTGCATTCCCAGTCCTTCAGTTGACGGGACCTGAGTCTTTTGTACTGTGCTGTGACTGTACTGTGTTGGAAAGTGGGAAAGTGGGAAAATGTTCGGCAAACAAGATAACAAGTGGGAAGATAACAGGGAAGCCAAATAGTGTTGGGCAGGAAAAAGGGCATGAGGGCGTGTTGGGAGAAAGGCGGGAAGGCGTAGTGAGGAGGGCGGGGAGGGAGGTAACTAGAGGCTCTTCAGCTTCTTGGCCTGAGTCTTGGCCTTGTTCTTGCGAACGCGGCAGCCGCGGATCAGATTGGCGGCGCACGGCTCATAGCCTCCAGCCCCAATTCGCCTCATTTCAGTAAATACTACAGGAGGTGAAGTGAATGCACCTGGCTGGCAGGGAGCAACGCCGCAGGACACGGCTGGACTCGGGTTGATCCCATAATTCCCATATTGCGGGTACAGCGAGCCCGCCTACTTCTCGCTTCCACACTGAGAATGAATGCACTAGGGAAGGAAAGGTTACCTGGATAGGCTGGCCGCAGTTGAGTCCAGTGCACGGGGCTGGCTGGTAGACCTAGCAGAACACACCTTTCTTACCTTCCAAGATTTAGTGCAAAAAAAACTAACAAAGGGCTGGACAGGGTAGGTGCAGCTGAAAAAAAAAAAAATTTATTTTGGTAAAGAGAGAATGTGTAGCTAACCCAGTGCTCGCAACGCAGGGGTTGACAGGTGCCGGCTGGACCACGGGCTGAACGACGGGCTGAACGATGGGGCGCGGCTGAATGATGGGGCGCGGTTGGATGATGGGACGGGGCTGGACGATGGGGCGGGGCTGGATGATGGGACGCGAGGTGATGCACTGCAGGCCGCAGCCCCTGCCAGACTCTGTCTCGGAGGGGGGGAGTTGGGAGGGGGAATGAGGTGAGGGGCTCGCCGGTTGATGACGGGGCGGGGCATGATGGGGCGCGGACGGACGATGGGTCGGGTGACGCCGCAGTTGACGCCGCAGCCCCCGCCGCAGTTCACGCCTCCGCCGCAGCCGCCGCCGCAATTCACGCCTCCGCCGCAGCCCACCCCCAGACCACCCAAGCCTCTCCCGTAGCCGCCGCCGCGGAGGTAACCACCACCGCCGCCCAACTGCAATCCTCCTTCCACCCTCCGTCCCCTCTGCCAGGCTGTAAGTGATAGATGGTGACGTAGGCATTGCCGTAGCCGAGCCCATAGTCCGTCGCTCCAAGGCCATAGTCAGCCCCAAGGCCGTAGTCGTAGTTGAAGCTGAGGCCTCCCCCCAGGCCAGCACCAGCCTGAACTCCCAGGCCACCAGCCTGGCCGCCCAGTCCTGGAAGAGTAGGCTGGAAGGAGAAGAGGAGAAGGGGAGGGATGATGTGGGAAGGATGCCATAGTCCCCGTAGTAGGTGCGGCCAAGGCCGGAGCCGCCAAGGAAGCCGGTGTACTGACGCCGGACGCCGCTGCTGGACTTGCGCTCCTTTCGATCAGAGTCGCAGCCCTGCAGCGCCGATTGCAGTTGGCGGCCGAACAAAAAGCTAGGCTGGACTAGCCTCCGGCTCCTTGTCCAGGTCGATGCAGAGGTTGCTGAGCTGGTTGCGGACGAGGCCGAAGTTGCAGCGGCAGTCCCCGCGTCGGATAGAGGTCACAATCTGCAGAGGGGTTTTGTGCCTGAGCTACTGAGGAGGAGAGGCAAACGTCGGTGCGACAGGACGGCTCCTGGCAGCTGTCGTCGTTGTCGCCGCCAAGGCAGGGCGTCTCCCCCACCCGGCACGACTGCTCTGGCTCCGGCATTCGCTTCGCCGTGTGCAGTTCGCGGCCGAGCCCTGCAACTGGGGCAGAGTGCAAGAATGTGGCCGTGGTGGCAGGGGTGGAGGAAGTGTGAACCTTTGGGACTGAGGCGCTTGGCTTGTCGGATGGAGGCGGCCAGGGGGAAGAAGATGGTGAGGACGAGGAGGAGACGCATGGCGAAGCGGGGAGGCGGGATGGGAGTGAGTGGAAAGTGGAGGGCAGGCGGGGACTGCTTTATGAGGCTTTTCAGGGGGGTTGTAGCTGGGGGGAGGGGTGGTTTTTTGTGCGGCTAAGTAGGGCCTAAGATGGGCTTCTGGGCGAGGGTGACAAAGGTGGGTGGGGGAGAGCTGGCGAAGGAATTGAGGCATTGTCAAGGCCATGCACTTCAGCCTCTTCCATCCCCTGGGCACACAGCGGACGCCGGGGCGGCCATTGAGCATTGCGGTCACGATCCCACCCACCCAACCACCGCACATCCACTCCACTCCGATACCAGATTAGACCGCTTCCAGCTTGTTTGCCCAGCCTATTTTTGTTGCCTCGCCTGCTTATGGCGCACCAGCTTTCAAACTCACGCTCGCCATAGCTATTATCGAAAAAAGTAATCCTTTTTAATTGAGGAATCAACCGTTGGGAGCATTTAGCGGATGGTTGCGGTAGAGCACGGCTTGTTTGAGAAATTGAGAGATTTTGACTCCGTTTTAGGCCTATTTTATGACGTTTCGACCCTTCTGGCTCCCGTCTTAGGCCAATGCATGACAATTTTTGACAAAGCTCAGACAATTTACAGCAACAGTTCAAAAAAAATAGAAGGTTTTCTGAATTTATCTTTTAAAACATTTATAGCAAGAAACTACAGCCGTATTATAGTTCATATTTGCTGATGTGGAGCGAGCTTGACACTTCGCGGTTTGGTGTACATTCAGCACAGTCAGAGGCATGCACACAAGCAGAGCAGTGATAAACAGCATTCTTCTCTCACAGGCAGCGCAATGCAACCCTACTTTCGAGTTCTGCTTCCTGTTTTGCTCTGGGCTTCAAGTGTTTCTTGTCTTCAGGGAATACCTAGTGAGGGCTTTCTTCCACTCTCATTTTTAAACAAACTTTTATGGTCAAATGTCGAAAAAGTGAGGAGGCGGACGGAAATGGTTAATAATACACTGCCTTGTTATTTACATCAAGACGTTTTAAAAAAAAATTTGGAAATAGTTTAAAAAAATTATATTTTTGATAAATTTTTGAAATTTTTAATTGAAATCTGCGAATTTTTTTAATTCATGATCTTTCTAGATCTACTCAGCAGTCAGCAGAGCGTCATTATTTGACAGTTTTTTTTACAATTTTTAAAGCTCGCTAACCTATAAGTGATCAGTTTCAATGTAAAATTTAGCCCGTGGTGGAGAATAATTTTTGACGGTCTGTAGTACGCTTCCTTGAGTTTGAGGATTTCCCGCTAAGATGAGGTGAGTTTCTGCTAACCTCAAGTAAGCGTGGTGCTTACTTGAGGCCTCATCTTAGCGTACGCTTACTTGAGCTCATGTTAGCGTACGCTTACTTGAGGAGTTCGATCCCTATGGGCTTCAATATTTTTGCTTCTTTTTTTTTATTGTTTTTTCTTCTTTCCATGAACAAAATAGCCGTTTTAATGGATAAAAAAGAGATCTAAAGCTGCGAACAAAGAAAAACCGCTGGATAAGGGCAATTGATTAGGGCAATAAAAGGACTAGCAATGACCAGGAGATGAAAAGACTAGAAGAATGATGTGACTATTTGGACTCAAGGGAACAATTAGCATAATAACGAAGTATATAATAATGAAGTATACCCATAGAATAATTGCTGCTCAGCTTGTACAGACCCTCCAGGGATACTTCCTGCAGCATCCGATCACTGCTCAGCATTCCGTCATATTGAACAATCTTAAATTCGTTTTTTCCGTTTATTCGTTAAATCCGCTCCAACTCCAAGAATCGACGCCGCTTCATCTCCAAGGGCAGCAACCGCTCCATCTCCAAGGGCAGCAACCGCTCCATCTCCAAGGGCTGCAGCCACTCCACCTCCAAGGGCCCCAACCGCTCCACCTCCAAAAACCAGCCACCAGCCGCTCCTCCTCCTAGCCTCTACTAGCCTCCGCTCCTACTTGATCATTCATTTCATCCGCAATGCATAGATTCATTGATTCATTCAATTCATTATTCATTAAAATGATCATGTGTGAGGCACAACACAATTCCTCAAGTAAGCGTACAGCCCGCTAAGATGAGCAAAAAGGCCAATTAAGTAAGCGGAAAGCCTGCTAACTTGAGGAAATGCTATGCTCAAGTAAGCGTAAATCTCCTCAAGTAAGCGTAAATTTCATCAAGTAAGCGTAACGTGCCTCAAGTAAGCGTACGCTTACTTGAGGATTTTCAAGTAAGCGTAACTTTGCTCAAGTAAGCATAAAATTCCTCAAGTAAGCGTACGCTAACTTGAGGAAAGTTACGCTTACTTGAGGAAGTCTACGCTAACTTGAGAAAATTACGCTAACCTCAAGTTAACATAAGCGTACTACAGGTCCCCATTTCTAATAACATTAAGTTGAGGTACTTAAGGTTTATTTGAGCTAGAGCTAGTTTCAATTGAAAATTTTGCAGACTTCAAAAATAAAATTGTCCAAAATTGGTCAATATTAGTTTGTAAGTTCGCAAATAATTTAAATTTACACTACCAAAGGTCTCAAAAGCATGTTACATTTTAATAAAAATTTTAAAAATTTTGTCCGTCCCTTTTTTTAAGAGACAGTCCATATAAAAATTAAGTAATCCTCAAAGAAAGCGGAAAAATCAAATTTTAAATGTTTTAAACGACTGTAACTGATTTATAGATATTGCGATCTCTCTTCCGTAGGAATTTTCGAAAAAGACCTATCCTAGCCAGAGTTATGGCCAACGCCAACTTTTACTTTGACATTATGCATTCCATTTTGAAGCTTATAACCTGCCAATTAACTCAATGTAGTTTTTAGGCAGTAAATTAAAGTTTTAGATCACTTTAACTTTGTATGACTTTGTAAAAGTTTTTAGAAATTGGCCAAGAACACGAATAGGGTTAATTTTGCTTCTGCGTGTCAAACGTGATCTAACTACATGGAGTTAATTGTCAGGTTATAATCTTGAACAACTTACTTGAAAAATCGACTTTCCCACCCTATTTGGAAACCTTATATGAAATGTCTCTAAATCCCTCACAAAGGCTCTCTCCAATTTTCCGCCTCCATTGACAGACTACAAGCTGCGCTCGGACAAGCTGCAGGCTCTGGTGGACAAGCTGTGGCAGGCGGACAGGGATCGAGTGGACCTCCGCCCCCAATACCAGGGCCATGTCTCCGATCGAGGTTCCGGCGGAAAAGCCTACGACGCTCCTTTACCGTGCCCTCTTCACTCCTTCTCTCTTCCTCCCACTCTTCAATCTCTCGCTGCCTCTCAGCCTACTCAATCTCCCGGCCACGCAACTGGCGGCGGTCCAGTCCAAAGAGATCTACGCCAAGTTCCGCGCCCTCCAGGACAACTACGAACACCACACTGGTGCTAGCCCCTGGCTCTGGGCTGCTTGAGCAAAGCCTGTTGCAGGAGTGGCTGAGGACCTGCCGCAGAATCGAGCCGAGCAGCGGGAACAGGCACGTTTTCTGGACGCTGTCCTGGCCTCGGGCCCCATGCAGCAGCTCTACAACTACCTACACAGAGATCGTCTGCTCTTCTTGCCAGTTTCTGCTCCATATCCATTATCTGCCCCTTGAAGACCATCCTTTCGCCAGCGATGCTGGGACTTGGAAGCAGTGGGTGAGCCAGCTCTGGTTCCAGCTCTACTCACGGTCTCGCCCCGCTGCCCCCTTTCATTGCCAGTGTGAGTGTGTAGGAGAGGCTCAGGCAGCGTGGGGTGGCGGACACGTCGGGCTTCGAGCACGTGTTCATCGGGGAGATCAAGAACGGGGAGGTTTCCGGCCTCCACAACTGGTACCAGTTCCTGGCCATGGAGGCCCAGGGCGCCATCGACTATCAGGGCTTCGTCGTCCGCAGAAAGGCTTCATCCACCCCCATCTCTAGCCATCTGAATGAGCCAGGATGTGCAGAATCGGCTGGCTAGCGTCAAATACTTGGTGGGGCCACGGAAGTACCGTAAAAACAGCGGCAGCATGCTCTTCGGCACCAGCCCCGCCTTTGACATGGCATTCTACACCCTCTGCTTCCTCACGCATCGCGATCGCAACACCTGCAACGCACGCACTCCTCTCCTTACAACCTCCTCAACTCAGCAGAGCAGGATGACAGGTGAAGCTGGAGGGGTGCGCAGTGAGGGTGACCAGCTATGCCGTCACACAGCGACCAAGGGGCGGTGGTCCTGCACAGGTCTTTATCGGTCCCCTTCTTCCAGCTTTCCTCTTTCCGCCGGCTAAACTCTCCTTTTTTAGGTTCTATATTTCCATCTGCGGGGCAGCGTTGCTAGAAAAGAAGCGATTTCAGTGATACAGACGATATTAGAGTCTGTGATTTGTGCGACTCTTGGTTGGTGGGCAGGTAGGTGGAGTTGGAGCAGTTGTGAGGCCTACGCGAAGTGGCATTTTACCGAGAAGAGGTCAGCGGGACATGGTGTGCTGTGGCTGTGCAGCAAAAGTGGAGCAGAGAGGATAGAGCTGCGGCAGGAAGGAGCGGAGGAAGGGAGAGGAAGGGAACACGTTATGCTCGAACCCCGAAAAGGGAAGCAGGCTGGAGCGTTAACGATGCCCCATCGCTCCTCCCCCCTCCCACCCTCCTCTTTTGTCTTACGGGGGGTATTGCCCCTTTTGACCTTCAGGTTCCGTCATCCACGCATCACTTGAAGCCTATATAAACGAGAGCGTGTGTGGTGATTTGTAGACAGATGCTGCCTGTAGGGCGGAAGCGGGGAACGGAAGTAAGGAGAGCATTGTCTCTGCAGCAGAGGAAGTGGCTGACTTTTTTGGGCCCGCCCTCTCCCATGTCTACCACTTACCCCCGCCCCCTTCCACCTTGTCAAGCAGTGCAGAGCTGTGTGACCTGGTCAGAGAGGGAGAAAGAGGGGAAGGCCGCTCGTATTCGCCTTCATACTCCACTCCCGTCCAGCCAGCCTCTTTCTCTCTCCCCTGCCCCACTTCTCTGCCTCCTGCCGCTTCTTGACAGGCAGTGGCAGTGTAGTAGAGCTAGAGGTGGGAGGTGAATTTGCAGGCCAGTAGAACTAGCGAAAGAAGGGAGAGGAAGAAAGATGATGCTGGCCCTCCTAGCCCTGGTGTTGAGCGGAAGCGAGGCGTACCTACTGGGAGGAGATTGCTACGGCCTGGGCTACGGAGCGGGTTACCTCGGCCTCGGCGGCTACGGCCTCGGACTGGGCGGCCTCTCCGGCTACTCTGGTCTCGGCCTCGCCGGCCTCTCCTCCGCCTACCCCAGCCTTGGCGCCTACTCCGGTCTGGGAGCCTACGGGAGTCTCGGTGCCTACGGTGGCCTTGGTGCCTATGGCGGTCTTGGGTTGGCCGCCGCCGCTGCCCCCATCGCTGCTGCTCCCATTGCAGCTGCCCCCATCGCTGCAGCTCCCATCGCTTCCCCTTTCCTCGGTCCTTAGTTCCTTCTTTCCTCGGGCTTGGAATGAGGCAATGGGGTGGTGAAGGTGGGGCCATCGCTCCAGCGCCGATTGGGCTGGCCTCCTCCGCCCTGGCAGCCAGCACTGATGCCCAGACTCACGCCGCCGTCGCCGCGACCAACGCCGCCGGACGCGCCGCCTCCAACGCCGCCGCCAGCCAGATGACCGCCGCCATCAACGCTCGCTCTGCCGCCAACTCCCGCGCCGCTGCCATCTCCGTTCATCCCCTCTTCTTCCCTCTCACCTCCCTCACCTCCCCCTTTGTGTCATTCAGGCTGCCAGCCAGGGCATGGCCGCTGCGCTGGGTGTGTCTCAGCTGAGCGCGGCGACGACGAACATCGCGAACCGCGCCCAGTGGACGGGGCTGGGCCTGGCCGGCGGAGCTGCTCTGGTCGGGAACGCCGCCGCCGCTGCCGGTGCCGCCAACGCGGCGGCAGCTTCCAGCCGTGCGGCGGGCGTGGCCAACTACCTGGGTCAGGCTGCCCTCCAGGCCGGCGCCCATGCTCAGGGTGCTGCCGTCCTCAACGGCGGCGCTGCCATGGCTGCTGCCAGCGGTCAATCTCCTCTCCTACTCTACTTCCTCCTCTCCTCATCCTTCCCCTGAGCGGACCTTGCAGCCCCAGCTTCTGGTCTCTTCGGCGCCCCGCTGCCCACTGGCCCCGGCCTCGGCCTCGGAGCGGGCATCGGAGCCTATGGTCTGGGAGGGGGTATCGGAGCCATGGGCTATGGCCTGGCCGCCCCAGCCATCGCTGCGCCAGCCCTCATCGGCTCTGCTGCCGCCGGAGCTGCCATCCCTGCCTCTGGTGCTCTTGGAGGTTCCTCTTCCCTTTCTCCTCCCCTTCTACTTCAACACCGACTGCTACTTGAGGCGCCTACGCGTCTGGCCTTGGTCTCGGCTACGGCGTCGGAGCTCTGGGCTACGGCTACGGCGGACTGGCCACCTACGGTACTGCTGGCCTGGCTGGCTACGGCTCCCTCGGCTACGGAAACCTCGGATTCGGCTTCTGGAAGAAATAAACCCCTCCTCCTCCTCCCTTCTCCTACCTCCTAGCCTTTAGCCTTTCCTCCACTGCCTAGACTCCCAACTTCAGCATCGTCTAGTCAGCCACTCTTTCGGCTAGTCTTGTCTAGGCATTGCCTATTCCTCTCCCTTCGCTCCCTCCAGCCAACTAGAAGAAGAGACGTATCTGATTGATTTTTTAATGTTTTTGGCTGAAGCATAATTGCCGTGTATTCCATAAATATCTAAGAACTGAGGATTTCTAATATCGTGTCTTTTTTTTGATTTCATTAGGATATGAAAGTGTTGATATTCTGAATCCTCAGATGTTTCTTCGGCAATTATGATCCATTGTATTTTTATTTTTTCTTTTAAAAATTCCAGTATTTTTTCTTTGCTTAAAATTTTATGTTTTGGATAAGTTAAGAAAAAATATTTGCAATGTAATCTAAATTTTTTTCTTGTTTTACTTGAGTAATTTTCTAATTTTTTCATACATTTCCTTAAGATAAATTTATTTTAATATGTCAATAGCAAATATATATAAAAAGATGATTTTTAGTCAAAAATAGTGGATAAAAATTGATATCAAAAATTTCGAAAATACTCTATAACATATTTATATAACGCGCGGGCTTGCGTTGTCTAATATTACCAGACTAGCAAGGCTCAGTTTTTTTGGCCTCAAAAAAGTGGATTTGAGCCTCAAAATAGTGGATTTGCCCCCCCAAAATGGTGGATTGACCCTTTAAATTGGTGGATGCCTATAGTAAATTGGTGGACTATGAGTTTACATGCCATTTTGGGTTATTATAGACGATTTTTTATCAGCTTTTTTGAGGTTAATGCGAATTTTTTCTAATACACACTTTTTTAAATTTGTCAATAGTAATTACCAAAAAAACACCTTGTAGTTGCACTTTCAGTGCGTTTAGTTTAGGCATTTCTGGCAATTGATAAATTTGTGCATTTCGCGGGCTTTGCTTCCAGAAATGTGCAATTTTATTTGTCAGAAATATCTAAACGTTTTGTATGCGAGTGATCTTGTGATCTTTATGAATTAAAAAGAAGTAGGCCTACACAAGATCAGTTCATCTACCTTCTCGCTTAAGTTGTGATTTTTTTTAACCGACAGTAATTTATTTAAAAATGATGGTTTTGTCGGTTATTTTAAAAAATTGCAACTTAAATACAAGGAACCTACAAGTGTTTTTTATGAATTTTAAATTCGCATTTAAAAAAAACGAGCCGGGCCCGCGCCTCTTTCTTT
>JASANA010009284.1:0-12077 GCA_030248095.1 Ptycholaimellus sp. GST1_10 | reverse complement strand
TTATTTGCACCTACTTCGTTCAGTTACGTATTGTTCCTAGGTCTGCTCCTGGGTCTGCTGCTGGGGCTGCTGGGGCTGCTGGGGCTGCTGGGTCTGGTGATGGGGTTGCTGAATGCTGGGGCTGCTGACGGGGCTGTTGGGGCTGTTGAGGCTGTTGGTGGAGGTGCTGCTGGGTCTGGTAGCTAGGCTGAGTCTGTTGGAAGTTGATGGGCTGGACTTGAGTCGATATCGGTGATGGATGGGAAGTTTGGAAGACTGGGGTCGTCTGCGGTAGTGGAAGGTGCTGGATGAGAACGGATGGACGAGATGAATGGTAGACTGGTTGCGGAATAGAGTGAACCGCATTCGTCTCCGATGGTGGAACAGAGGTGATGTTGACGTTGGGAGGAGCTGATGCTGGGAGGACGGAGATGGGCGGAGAAATTTCCTCATGGTGGGGATCCATTTGGCGAAGAAGAAGAAGCTGATTAGAAGGTGAAGTGAGGGTGAAAGGAGAAAGTGCCGACAGCGTAAGCCAAAATGCTAACGAACAAGGAGGGTAAGGGTGAAGCACTTATCAACCGCAAACAGCAACATGTAAAGGAGTAGAAGTGGCGAGATTTATGATAACGTACGCCAACATGACGACAACCTGGTACAAGGAAGCAGGGTGGCAGTGAAGCACTTATCATCAACAAACAGCAACATATAGACAGCCCTTGCTGAAGCTTACACTGCCATGCGCTTGCTGAAGTGTAGACCGCCAAGACATGCATGCTATCAAATGCAAACACGTAATTGCAGTAGCTTTACACTAAGATTTATGTTTTCTTGTCATTTGAAACGTGGTAAGTTATTCATTTTAAATCGCACATTTAATTTCAAACAAACAAATATTGAAGTAGTAGATTTTTTAGAACATCGTTTTTCAAAAGGGGGGCAACTTTGTATCGTAGGTAGAAACTTACGATAGGTTTCTACCCCGTTCCCTTCGTAACATGCCTTCATATGTATGTACCTCCCTTACTAGTAACCGTACGTTAGAAACGTATGGTAGTTCTCCCCCCCTACCTTTTGTAGGGGCACTCGGATTGACTATCTATCTACTACTATGGATGCCCAGATGGCATATGTTAAGGAACGTTTAGCATAGAAAAACAGTCGTATCCCTCTAGTGGCTCTGAAAGCCACCTCCTCTGGCGTGTAGCAGCAAGGAAGGACTTGGTCAGCAGGAGGTCTTGGAGTAGATTGTTGAGGCATCCCAGAATACATACGTCTTCAAAATCTTCCCAGATATCTCAAACGATGATGAGACTCCAGCGCCCATTGACTCCAGTAATGTTCTCTAATCGAAAACCTTAGCAAAGTCTGCATAGTCCATAACCTATATCATCTCCTTTCTCTGAGGCAATGCAGGATTTCCATTCATTGAATCACTGAAGAAGTTGTGCACTGTTGGTTGAAAATTGGTTGCTAGGTTTTCCAATCCAATCATATCCCTCATCAACTGTTTTGATCTTTATGTACACTGCTCGCAACATTTCCCGTTCTGTGCCCACCCCCAGCTTGTGGCAGCAATATTATTTCTTCTAATTTACTGAAGTTTGTTTAATCAATAGTATGGGTGAAATTGCAACAGTGAGGGAAATGAAAAAAATACTTATTTCATGTTCAGATATCATATTAAATTGTAAAAGTCGACTTTGTAAATATGGCAGCATCAGTTAGTGGAAGCATGCAGCGAAAAAACTGGTCTTTGTCTGATGATGGCGAATATATTTGGGAAGCAGCAGGAAATGCTGGGGCAATACATGAGGGAGAAGATGGCATAGGTAGAATTCATACAGGACGAGGGCGACCAATTCTAGCTTATGTTTTACTGGCATTTCTTACAGGAACACTTTTCATATTTTTCATTGTTTCAACAATCCGATATCAGTCAATGAAAGAAGAAGCAGTTGACTGTGCAGAAGACTGGAGCAATTCAAAATGGACTGCATGCAAAGATGTTTGTCCTGCAGATGAAGGCACTGGTCGTGACATTGGAGGAATTGCCACACTAAAGTCAAAAATACTTCGCCAAGCAAAATGAGCAGGACGAAGATGCAGAGGAGAGCTGCGTGAAGTGTGTGCAAGATTTAGAAGAATACCAATTTCATTGGATGGAAAGAAGAGTGGCTATGTTGTGCGATGTCCTCGCCTGGGATTTGCTTATTATTGCAGCAAGAATGGCAATGCCTGGTTGCGCAAACCTGATTGGTCCTCGGTTAAAACAGGGTATTTTTGACCGCGGAGCGGCCCGAAGGGCCGCTCCGCGGTCTATAGAGGTTACTGAACTTTTGTCCTCATGTGTATGTATATATATATATCTGGAAATGCTGGGAACGGGCGAATTCTCAACGGATTGGGACAAACTTTTTTTTTCCTGAAAGGTAATGCAATTTTAGGAAGATCTGGAGGGGTAGACCTGGTTTCCGAGCATATGAAACATTACTTATTTGGGTAGAAAGGTTTAAACATTGCAATATACAGTTTTTGCGCTGTAGCACCTGTAATCTTGAGAATTGCACAGACAACTTGAGTTTTTTTGTTCACAAGTCGTATATAACGATTCCAAATCTGTGCTTACTTTTGAAAATCATTGAAAAACCACAGACTTACTTTCTTGAGTGACAAACTTTCACGCATGGCAATGTCATCAATAATTAGTAACACCTGAACGGCTAAGAATTGCACTAAAGACTTGAGTTTTTTTGTTCACAAGTCGTATTTAGCGATTCCAAATCTGTGCTTACTTTTAAAAATGGTTGAGAAACCACAGACTTACTTTCTTGAGTGACTAACTTTCATGCACGACAATGTCATCATTAATCAGTAACATCTGAATGGCTAAGAATTGAACAGAGGACTTGAGTTTTTTTGTTCACAAGTCATATATAGCGATTCCAAATATGTGCTTACTTTCAAAAATGGTTGAGAAACCACAGACTTGCTCTTAGCACTGACAAAATTCCATGCATTCATATTGTAAGCGTAGAGGTGGTGCGCTCCGCGGTCACCTATTGCGCTTTGCGCCATATACTTGTTATGC
Organism: Ptycholaimellus sp. GST1_10; assembly: GCA_030248095.1. Lineage (NCBI taxonomy): Eukaryota > Metazoa > Nematoda > Chromadorea > Chromadorida > Chromadoridae > Ptycholaimellus > Ptycholaimellus sp. GST1_10. The sequence continues at coordinate 9,007 of JASANA010009284.1, read as the reverse complement.
TATTCCTTTTTGGCGGTATGGTATCAATTTTGAAATTCGTAATGTTACACCAGCAAACTACGACACAGAATGTGGGAGCAGTGCAACGTGATATTGCATAATAAAGTCCATATTTAATTTTTCCCTTCATTATTTGGTTTTAATGTTTTGTTACGTTCTTTCTATTATTATTGATATCATTATATTATTAAATCTTGTTAACAGTAATTTGATTTGGTGCAAATGACAGACATAACTCACAAGTGCCCTCGTGTGAAATAGTGGGGTCTGTGGTGTTGCTTTACTCAACTAATCCAATGTTGACTATATGTGCTGGCTCGCATCTAACCTAGCATCTTCATCATGCCTTGCATGATACCTTTCTTAATTTTTCTGTATAGTTTATATTACTTGAACAAGGATATGGTGCAAAGTGCAATGGGTGACCTGGAAGCGCAACTCCAAGCAGAAACAGATACAGCTGAAACAAACCAGTTTGCCAGGCGATGATGTTATGCTCGTAAAGATGGATTACTGCAATGTTAAGCATTCCCAATAACTGCAAGCTGAGGGGACATCGACTTCAAAATCTCTCCCAGAGAGAGATGGAACCCCCGAACTGAGGAGAGCCCTGGATCAAGCCAGATTTATCTTTTGGAGCAAAAATGTAGAAAAATGTACATGGACCAGTTTCACCCCTCTACATCTTCCTAAAATATATTTAACTTTCAGGGGAATTTCTAAATCCGTTTAGAATTAACCCTTTCCGATCATGCCCCATTTTTCAACCTTTCTACCCAAAAAGGTAATGTTTCAAATGCTCCGGGACTGGTTCCTACCCTCTAAACCTTCCTAAAATATTATTACTTTTCAGGGAAGAATAAGTTTCTCAAAATGTTTGTAACAACAAGTATATGGCGCAAAGCTTACAATATGAATGCATGAAATTTCGCCACTCCAAAGGGCAAGTCTATGGTTTCTCACCCATTTTCAAAAGTAAGCACAGATTTGGAATCGCTATACATGACTTGTGAACAAAAAAACTCAAGTCCTCTGTGTAATTCTGAGCCGTTCAGCTGTTACTGATTATTGATGCCATTGCAGTGCATGAAAGTTTGTCACTCAAGAGGATAAGTATGTGGTTTCTCAACCATTTTCAAAAGTAAGCACAGATTTGGAATCGCAATATATGACTTGTGAACAAAAAAACTCAAGTCCTCTGTGCAATTCTGAGCCGTTCAGCTGTTACTGATTATTGATGCCATTGCTGTGCATGAAAGTTTGTCACTCAAAAGGATAAGTCTGTGGTTTCTCAACCATTTTCAAAAGTAAACACAGATTTGGAATCGCTATATATGACTTGTGAACAAAAAAACTCAAGTATTATGTGCAATTCTCAAGATTACAGGAGATACAGCGCAAAAACTGTATATTGCAATTTTCAAGCCTTTCTACCCAAATAAGTAATGTTTCAAATGCTCGGAAACCGGTTCCACCCCTCCAGATCTTCCTAAAATTGCATTACCTTTCAGGAAAAAAAAGGTTGTCCCAATCCGTTGAGAATTCGGTGAGGACCAGCATTTCCAGAAATATATACATATATACATATATATGAGGACAAACGTTTAGTAACCTCTATAGACCGCGGAGCGGCCCTCCGGGCTGCTCCGCGGTCAAAAACAAAGACATCTGTTTGTAGAATTTCTAAAGACTAATGGGCCATCATCAAAGTCCCATGACTAGGTTGATACCTATTGACTCCAATGTGACATCCGTTTCTTTATGAATCATTTATCGGATGGATATTCCTACAAGTATATTACTAGCAAACTACTACTATCAAAATTGATATTTTTGCGTGGCCGCAGGTCGCCTGCCGCGGAGGGCAGGGCAGTCAGAGCTCCGGAGGCCGGAGGGCATGGGTGTGGAGGCCCCAGAGCGTAGCCTAGCATGCGAAGCATGCTAGGCGAAGCGTAGGGGCCGTAGCAGTTACTTTAAGGCCAGCTTAAGCAGTTACTCCATTTTTGTGTCCGTCTTTCCGCATATAAATATGTGTGTGTGTCCCAGGCCGTACTCCGCGGTTTTTCAACGAAAGTGACTGATTTTTCGCATGAAGGTACGCCTTGGTGGTGGCTTGGGACCTTTAGTTGCGTTTTGCGAAATTTCTAGGTTTCCCCTAAAATTTGAATTTTGATGTTTCAAAATAGAAAAAATCATAACTCCCTGGTTTTTCAACGAAATTGTCTGACATTTTGCATAAAGGTACGCCTTGGTGGTGGCTTGGGAGCTTTATTGGTGTTTTGCGAAATTTTAGGGTTTTCCCCAATACTTAACATTTTGATGATTCAAAATGGAAAAAATGATAAGACGGTTTTAGACGAAATCGGCAATAAATAAACATGCAATTAGTTAAATTTGCTTATTTAGCTTGGCAACATTGCTTGGAACAGAGGCCGCGGATCTTGGCAACAGCCGAGAATACCTTGTTGCTAATGTCCTCCATATTTAATATTACATTAATAACAAAAAAGTTTATAAATGTAACAGAAAACATTTGTACAAAAATTAAAAAAAAATGTTAAATCATGTATTGTGTGAAGGCATGAACGAAGCAGGAATTTATGGTGCTGTTGTGAGTGGACTCATTTTTGGAGTAGTGTGTTTTTCCTTCAGTGCAATATGTTACCAATGTTATTTATTCTATCAAGATTACCGCCACCATGTAAAAACTATGAAGTTACTTTATCAGTGCACTATTCAAGCTGAAAATGATAAACATGCTGTTCTTGATTGGCTTTCCATGCAAAAACATAAAGATATGTTTAATTATAACAAAAACAGATTATTGAAAACATCATTGAATGATCTAGAACAGTTTTTTGGAAGCACTGGAGAATGAAATAGGCAAAAATTGCAATTACTTTCTTGTTGATAGAATTGTTCCAACTTTTTATATGATATGTTTGATGATTGTATAATATAATGTTTCATTAATTCAATTTTTACGACTCAAACATCAAAGCTGTGCTGATGGGGTTGTGAGCATGTTGAGAGCGTACAGAAACCGTGCGACAGTTATAGTTTCTGCACAATCTTGAGGACAATGGCCCTTCTGTGAACATTTAGCGATGGGGCCTTTATCACTTTTTTAGCCTGCCACTGTCAGTTTATTTAAATGCAAGCAAAATGAATTTGCAATGTTCTTCTTGGAGCTGTAACAATGACATGGAAGTCAGCGTCTATGCCATATGTAAGTGGGCAAAGCGTGTTTAATTGATATGACTTTGCGAAATTGCTCATACTTTGCATAGCGTATGAGGGGTGTCTGGTAAGATGTGAGGTGTAATGTGTCTAGTTGGAGAAGTTGTTTTTGGGTATAGCAGGAGCTATGAGGCACAACAAAAATAAGGAAGCTTGGGATTATGTGTCATTGAATTAGGTGTAAACTGCTCGTGAGGTGAAGAGGAAGCCAGGTAGTAGTTGAGTAGAAGGAAATACGCGCTACACATTTCAACATGTTGCAGAGTCAAATTGCGCAAAAAATTGGTGATATATACTTTTGACAACCCATTGTGCATATTGCGAGATGCATCTTTCTGATAGATGTGTTGATCACCACCAGGCTCAGGTTGTTGAAGGACTAATCGGCAGCGCTGTTGGTGCCACAGGGTAGACAGTAGCGATCCACCTCCTCAGTGTGTAGTCTCAATAGACTCAATGGGTCACTGAAACCCAACCCTATCCCACCCCTTCCTCCACCACCACTGCAGCCACAACCCACCGGATGTGAAGGAGAAAGCGGAGGTGATGGAACAGAGCCACAACATTGCACTTCCCACCCAGCTCTGCCGGGACCAGATACCGCGCCCCCAGCTCAAGCGGAAACTCAAGATCAACAACCCGGGGTCCCTCAGGTACCTCCTGCGCCGCCCACCAGCACACCAATTGACAATCGGAACATGGCCACGACTGCGGGAGACCTGGGACTGACTACACTGCAGAGTTGTCAAAACGTACTACAACATCTCGTCCTCAAGCAAGAGAGTGACCTTCTGTGCCAAACATTGCCCCCACTGGCATATCCACGCTTTAAGGGAGACCCCCTAGACTTCCCTACCTGGAAGACAGACTTCCTTCATCTTATCAACCGGCTCACTACCAACCCTCACAAGTGTTTGGCCAGTGTTTGGAAGGAGAACCCCTCAAGAAAGTCCAATGGTACCTGGCAGACCCAGTGAACTTCGAAATCATCCACAACCTATTGACGCGAGATTATGAGAATCCCACTCTCCTAATCCAACAAGCCAAGGAGGATATCAAGAAACTTCCTGTGGTCACTGATCACAACCTGATCAGATTCATCGACCAACTCCATTCCAGCTTCTACTTCCTTCTGGTACAGTGCAGAATGCCAGAAACGAAGCTCCTTCACCTCACGCAATCCGTCATGGAGAAACTGACCTTCCGAGCAATACGTAACTCGTCGATGACGATCGCCATCCCGGCGCCGGAGTCCTTGCCCGGCCAGTTGCGGGGAAACTACGGCCTTCAGTGTTCGTAGAGAGGTACGCTTTCGTTTTTGCTTTTGTTTTATGAATTAAACATCGCGGAGCTTTCAGACCAATTATGGAAGAAATGATTAACCATGAATTTTATTATTTGTTGAAACATAAGCACCGTGAGTAGGCACAGCTTTACCTTGCATATCACAGTGATCTTTGTCGTTCCTTTCTGTAATAAACTTAATAATTTGACAGGCAGTGCACGAATGGTCTGAATTGTCCCGGCGGTCCCTTGAGTGTATCACGACCCTGTCCAGTAATCTCGGCCCTCCGACCAGAGCTTCAATCATTTCCTCCTTCATTTAGCGCTAACATTCTACACGCCTAGATCCCCGCCCCGAAGAAAACCGAAATTCCACTACAAAACTTATTGTTCAAAAGTGTGTTTTCTGGACAGTCTAATCTCCCTCGGTCTCTAGACACGGCCTGCCCCAGCAACTGGGAGGCCTGGTCCCCCTGGAGTCTCTGCGACTGCTCCGGCAGCCAGCAGCAGCGACGCAGGTGCATCGACGGACCCTGCCAAGGCTCCCCTCTACGCAGTCGACCTTGCCAATCACAGCTTTTCCTTTTGCGCTCTTTTCGTCTGCAAAGGCAGAGAGGTCGGAGGCCAGTGTCCGGCTGCTGGAGTGAGTGGATGGCCTGGGGCGCCTGCAGCGTCAGCTGCGGCGGTGCCCAGCGACTGCGAAGCAGACAGTGCACGGCTGAGGACCCAGCCCTCTGTCAAGGGGAGAGCGAGGAGATTGAGGTTGGCCGAATGCTACGAGATTGAAGACGGTTTTTGAGGCGTTGGGCGGCAGTTTTATGAGTGAAACAAATGTGGCCTAGTAAGTTGGGAAGTATGTCGATATTGGTTGTGGAAGGGCAAAAGTTTTACTCACGATGAGTGACTGAGAGAACTGGAGTAGTTGAGTGACTGCGCGAGCAATTTTCGATTATAATTAGCAAATATTGCAGATTGAAGATTTCAATAGGGATTAGGGATAGCATTTTTTCCGGGAGCTCAACCTGGATAGAATTTGGCTGCAGGCTTGCTCGGAGGGGGAGTGTCCGAGCTGGGGCTCCTGGGGCCCGGGTGGAGACTTGTGTCCCCCGTCACCTGCGGCTCTGGGCCCTGTCGACAGATTCGCCAGTGCCGGAACGGCAACGATTGCCCGGGCGACGCAGTGTAAAGCAGATGCTAGCATTCCTCCTATGCTTCTAGTTCTATGCCTCTATGCCTCCCTTCTCCATCACTCATGCTTCGGCTTTCAGCAAGTAAGAGCAAAAATAAGTGCTAGATCGATAGTCCTTCTTATTGCTCGTTCTTCTTCATTTTGGCTGGCTTAGCTGATATTTTGAAACGAGAAATGATTCAGGATTTCTCTACAGTAAAAAGGGAGAAATCAGGGCCAAAGCAATATGAGCTAATCTAAGAACAAGTTTGCAGGAGTGCACGCACAAGTTGAGCGAGTGCCCCAGCTCGGGCGCCTGGTCCCAGTGGGCAGAGTGCAGCGTGACTTGCGGCTCCGGCTCTACCAGACGAAGCCGCCGATGCGAGGACGCCCTACAGGATGGCTGTTAGGAGCTGCTTCTCAACTCAGTCCATTGAAGAGGGCAGGAGCTGATTTTCAGCTGGTTGTACTGGGCCAGACGAGGAGGTGCGCCTGTGCGAAGCAGAAGCTGATTGCCCTACCTGGGCAGTTTGGTCGGTTTGGAGCAGCTGCAGTGCCACCTGCGGCTCTGAGCCTGGCCTGAGGAGCAGGGAGCGCATTTGCGAGAATGGCTCAGACTGTCCCGGTATGCCAGTTTGCCTCTGGGCAGGAGCAGGAGTAAGCAGGTCATGGCGCTGACACCGGTGAGCTGCCTAGCCTAAGCAGTAAAGCCTAGGCTTAGTTTTGAGGCTGAAGGCCAAGGTGGACAATCTTATCAAAAGCTGACGTCATCCTATTTGAATGATATCGCACCGCAAACCTAAACTGCATCACCCAGGCGACTCGAGGGAGACAGCCAGCTGCACTCCCTCCGATCCCTGTCCCACCTGGAGCTCCTGGGGGGTCTGGGCGCCCTGCCCAGCCACCTGCGGCCAAGCCCAGCGTCAGCGGAGTCGTCAGTGTCACCGTCTCTCTTCCAACTGCCGCCCCTTTCCAGGCCAGGGAGAGGATTAGACAATCTTGACAGACGGGACAGAGTGTGAGGGCGAAAGGTGCACCAGGCAGAGTTTGGCCGGCTGACGCCTGAGCGGCTGAGCTGATTCCAGCTCTGTCACATCTGACCAGTCGTCGTCATTTCAGGCTCTTTCTGCTCTGAACAATTTCTTTCTGCCCAAAGATCGTTCCAAGGATTAGAGAAAATCTCTCCTAGCTCGAAACCGCTAAGCTTCACGAAACCAAGCATGATCCAGCAGTGGTCGAAGCATCGGGAAGGTGCCCAGCTTCGGTATAGATATTGAAAAAGTAAGGCAGCTGACCTTGCATACTGACAGACTCCATGATGCTGCTGTTCTTGGTCCAGAAGGCCCCGCTGCCCGACTCCAGCCTCAACTCGCTCACTTCGCTCAGCTTGCGCCGTCGGCCAGACTTGGCCTTTTTCACGTCTCCAAATGTTCCAGCATATTTCGTTGCATAGCAACAATCAAGGACACCTAAGGGCAGGCACGGCTGCACCCCAACCATCTGCCCGTGGCAGGTGTCGGAGCCCAAGCAGAGGCGGGAGCGGAAATGCTGGGCCCCGTCCAGACAGCGGGACCAGCTGCTCCATGTGGACCAAGAACCCGCGGAAGCTAGAAATTATTTGATACTGGAGCCACATTGAATAACTATATATATTTTTCAAAGGACTCCAATCGTTGAAACCTTATCGAATTAACTTTATTTGCATTAGCTCGCACAGGCCTCTTTTTCGCTCAAGAATGCAACGCTCAAGCAGAAGCCTAATGATTTGCGTATATTTTTTGAGTTTTCTGAAAATCAATCTGCAATTCGGAGGCTCGTCCGCCATTCGGAGAAAAAAAAAAAGCTTGTTAATTTCCTTCCGTTTTTCTTTGTAAATTTCCTCCCCATTGAAATCGTACAAATGGAATATAAGTGACAAAAAGAATGCTTACGAAAAAATTTCTTCAAAATTTTTTTATCAAACAATGAAAACCAAACTTTTGATCCTTTGCCTAAATCCTAGAACCTTCCCTCAGAGAAGAAAGAGCCAAACTGAACCTGAATAAACGAGAGCAGCCCGAGTGCAGGGCGCGAAGAATCGTCATGACAGGCAGCTATCACAACCGGCATCGACTGTGCAGGGCGAAACACAGCAGCATACCCACACGACCTTGCACCTCCTCAACAGCACTTTCCGCCCTCCACACTCCCTCCTCCCCCAGCCACTAATTCGCAAAAAATACGGGACCTTAACAGGTTTTTTCAGCCTTGATAAACCTTCGGGAAATCAGCAGTTGTCGTATGATTGCGGACAGGAAAGATGTCTTGCTCCTGCGCGCACAACCGGTCTTCTTCCTTCCCTCTCTTCCAAGGGGTCCATTCCGGGGGTCCCTTTTCTCTTACACACTTTCGCCCTCAACCTTCGCAGGGTAAAGGCGTCCCCTAACTGATGCCTGCCAATTGAGCCCTATGTATGTCTTTAATCTTTGACGGTGTCTTCGAATGTCCGATTGTTGCAAAGTTGGTGGATGAATTTGTTTGCAGGGCAAAGCAGCACATGCTGCTAGACGTAGTGCAAGAGATCAGTCAGGATGTCATGGACATTTGAAGACAAAGCAATGAAAAAGCAGGCAATTGGATTATAGCAATACGTAACTGAACGAAAGACAAATGTAACAAAATAACGTATTGCTGAGCATTGAAAATTAACTGAAAAGTTTCTTTTCATTGCTGACGTCACCAGCGTCATCTCCAGAATTTCATCATCCTGAAAAGGATTTTGAATTTCTCTCCAGCTGCCAGCTACTAGCATCGATCCGCCTTCAATGCCAGCCTTTGAAATTGGCTGTTGTCAATTATCAAAGAGCTTCGCTGCCAGCCACAGTCAACGTCGGCACAGACTCAACTCTGCTTGGGCATCGAAAACTTACTGCAAAGTTGTTTTCATGCTGGCTCTACAAGCGTCGTCGATCGCAATTTCACTCACCTTTGACTGCATCTTTAAATTGACTGCAGCCAAGCGCGACCGCGTATTTTCGCTGCCAAAGTTGAAAATTGGCTCCAATCAGTTTTCAACTCCTGGCCTCTGCTGCAACCAAGCCGGCCAACCAGACCAGCTATCCAGCAAGCAACGTCTACGCTGCTGAAGAGTTCCGGAACTGTCTCTGACCAGTCCAAAACTCCCTGCTACCTGCTGCAATCGCCGGGCTAGCCTGTTCACAAATCTTGGCGGATTTATAAACGATCGAGCATCGCTGAAGAAAAGATGGGCCAATGGCCGTCTGTTTCAGCAATACGTAACTGAACGAAGTACAATGACAAATAACGTATTGCTCA